>JAUPMG010078485.1:0-12928 GCA_031762675.1 Pachysandra terminalis | reverse complement strand
ACATCTTAGTCAAGAATATCCATACACATGTAATAATAATGACAACAATAATGATATATATATATATATATATATATATATATATATATTAATAAGGTATTCCATTCACATACACATAATCATATAAACAATGAAAATACATAGTCATTGGATATTATTCAATTTTTGTACTTAGACATGCACAACAAGAGGGTAAGGTATAGCTGGAATGGTCAAGTGTCACCCGTAGTATTAACTTGACTAGAATGTCACCCGTAGTATCAACTTGACGAGAATGTCATCCGTAGTATCAACTTGACGAGAATGTCACCCTAGTAAAAACTTGACGAAAAATGTCACCCGTAGTATCAACTTTATGAGAATGTCAGCCGTAGTATCAACTTGACGAGAAATGTCACCCGTAGTATCAACTTGATGAGAATGTCACCCGTAGTATCAACTTGATGAAGAGTGTCACCCGAAGTATCAACTTGACAAGAATGTCACTCGTAGTATCAACTTGACGAGAATGTCTCCCATAGTATCAACTTGACAAAGAGTGTCACCCGTAGTATCAACTTGACGAGAATGTCTCCCATAGTATCAACTTGACGACGAGTATCACTTGTAGTATCAACTTGACAGGAAATGGCAGTCACGATCCTGGCAGATGTCAATTCATCGTTGGGATATTTGCCTTCACCATTTTTCATATCTACAATATATATATACAGGCACTCTGTAAGTGCTTTGGACTACAAGTTATTTTTAAATTTTTCGTTCTCGCTCCTGCACCTGCTTGGCATTACGGTGACTTAGTATCCAAACTCAGCTCAAGCTTATTAAAGATAATGAGCTTTTTTTTTGGGTCAGGTTTGGCTCACGAGCCTAATTATAAAGCTCAAGTTCGGCCGATATGTGCTGAACCTGAGTCGAGTAAGTTCGGCTCGTTGACACAGCCTTAGTGATTCCAATTCATTTTCAACGCTTAGGTTGCGTTTGCCCTGGCTTTTGCTTATGGATAAGCACTCATTGGATAAGTTGCTCAATGGGTGCACTTATCCACAGTAACAGTAAACTGCTTATTTGAAGAAAATAGCGTCTGGTAAATACATTTATTTAGGTGCTTATGAAAGTTTAGGGGTAAAATAGGTATTATAAAAATATTATTAAAGTTTAGAAATAACATTTATTTAAATGCTTATGAAAGTTTAGGGGTAAAATAGGTATTTTAAAAATATTACTAAAGTTGTGAAAAAGCTCAAGGCATGAGAGCTGGGGAGAAGCTGCTCTCAACAACTTCTAAAAAAAAAATAGTTTCTTCTTATGGGTGGCCTTCCTCTAGTGCTTATGGGTAAGCACTTACCTATAAGCGCTACCAAACACATATTTAATTTTAAAAAGTGCTTATATAAGCTACAAGCTGTAATACGTACTTATAAGCCAGCCAACGCAGCCTTATGTCTTTTTTTTTCTTGGTTTTTTTGACATTTTAAGTTTTATTGCAGCCGAAACGCAGCCTTATTTCTTTTTTTTTTTTTTGTTTTTTGTTTTTTTGACATTTTAAGTTTTATTGCAGCCGAAAATTATAAAGTATGTTAGGATATCACGCGACTTCTTAGATGCTAATCCTACGGTTGCCTTCTCAATCCTATCAATTATTTTGCTGGGCCCTTCACAGTCCCTTGATGGCCTTCCTAGATAAGCACGCTCTCACTCTAGCTTCTATATACTGCACGAACACCTTTTTCGACAGCCCCTCAACTTCCGTCAGTCCTCCCTTCAATTTTCTTTCTTCCTCCGTTTCTTATTTCGAATCTCTTTCTACATCGAACATGATCGGCGTTGAAGATTCGAGTACTATATTCTCTCTTCTCAACGCTGATCAACGACCCTTCGACGAAGTCTTCACAGAGTTCAGCTGTAATTTCCCGCGCGAAATCCACTTCAGAGTCTGTTACTCTCTCGCTATTCTATTCGAGGCAAGCATCATTATCTCTCTTTGTCTCCCTCGTGTGTTTGATTTCTGTTATGTGTTATGGTTCATGAATTATCATGGAGCGTCTGAAATCTAGGGTAGGGTATTTGGTTTAGGGTTTGAATGTTGATAACTTAGGAGAACTGTGATAAGAATTATTATCTGTGAGATGTTACTTTCTGCTAAACTTTGCGGATTGCATGTATCTCTTGCTGAAGTAATTCAATTAAAATCATTTTTTGTTTTTGTGTGTTCAAACCTTCACTTATGATGATTTATAACCTTTTGACGTACTTGGGAAAAATTGAAATTATAAAGGGGGTCCTTTCTTCAGGAGAAATATGCGGCCTTAGTCTAATTGATATAATCTAAGGAGTAATTGTTGTTTGAATTATTTGGCCTGAATGCTGCTCTTATGAAGTGTTTTCTTACTTGGATGGCATTAAGAAGGCAATCCAAGTTTATGCTCACATCTTCTCAAATTCCTAATATAATGTTTTCTTCCTGTGGGTCTTAGATTTGGTCGTGAAAATTTGCGCAAATACGTTAATTGACCAACTTATGATAGAAGATTGGAGAAACCCAAATTTTCCAAAAAAATCTGCTCTAGATTTCCATATTTCAGATTTGAATTAATGTATTTTGTTTTGGAATGCCTATATGACAATCTGTAATAACTGCATTTATTGGTAAACTTGAATGTTATATGCATGTGTTTGACCAAATTTTTTTGTGCTATTTAAGGACAGCCTGATTTACAATTTTTTTGTTTCAGTGCTAATTTTTATTTGAAAAAAAGTGCTACTTTGATGCTTATTTTATCATTTGCTAAGGTTTTCTTTGAGTATTTCACTGCTTTTTTTCATTAAAGGTGAATTGAACCCTTAAATGTGAACTAAAAAGGAGTCAATCGATTAGGAGGAATGAATTAGCAACCTGTAGAGATTGGAAAGTTTTCTTGGGAGAAAGTCTAGCTTAATAACATGAGTTGATGGTGATGTTTGTATTAGGAGGTGAAAGAGAAAAAAACATAGAACTACAAGTCATAGTCCTTGGAAGGCTATTTCTTCATCTTTTTATCCTTCATTGAGGTTTGGGGTGGGGAATGGAGTCCAGGTTAGATTTTGGCATAACTTGTGGTGGAGTGAATCCATTTTCAAAGTTAGATTTTCTAGATTGTTCCGGGCGGTGTGTAATATAAATTCGGTGGTTTCTGATGTTCTTTCTTGGGATTCTTCAGGGCTTGTTTGGTTTCTTGAGTTTAGAAGAGATCTTAGGGATGTTGAATTGGGGGAGTTGGCGTCTCTTTTTGATGTTCTCAAAACTTTTTCATTGATCCCCTCATTCCAGATGTTAGGATTTGGTCTTTGGAACCTAATGGGTTTTTTTCTACCAAATCTTTTTTTTTTGATATCTTGGTAGAGAAAATAATACTGCTCCACCTTTTTCTCCTTCGAGGTTGTGGAAACCCAAGTAGGATTTTTGTTTGGACGGCTATCCTCTATAGGATTAACACGAGTGATTTATTGCAAAAAAGGAGAGTGAATCTGGCTTTATCTCCTAATATGTGTAGAAAACATGGGGAATCTGTTGATCACTTGTTCCTACACTATATCTTTGCCAGGCAGATTTGGGTGCACTTTCTTCAGATTATGGATATGGATTGGTTGCTACCAGGAACCATTGTTGATCTTTTTTCTCAATGGAGATTTCGGGGTTTGAGCCAGCGAGGGAAGATTTTAGTGGAATCTCTCTTTTTTGCGATCCTGTGGGCTATTTGGGGGGAGAAGAGTAGGTGTATTTTTTAAGATGTACAGCAATCTGTGGCTTGGACTATTGATGGTATTATTCGGATGGTGGCCACATGGGTGATGGTTCGATCGGAGTTTAGGGATTTTCAATTGGACTCTATTATCAGGGATTGAAGCACTATTTTATTTACTTCGGGAGGTTGAGTTCGTCGCAATGCGGTTTGGCAAGCTCCAAATAGTGGGTTCGCCAAACTTAATTTTGATGGGTCTTCTTTGGGTAATCCAGGTTCTTCTGGCATTGGAGGAGTTTTCAGGAGATTAGATGGAGTATCTTTCATTCATTTTCAGGACCAATTGGAAATGCGGATTTGATGACAGCTGAGATTAGTGGTTTGATTGCTAGTTTGATTGAAGTGTGGAAGTTGAATTTGGAAGATATTTAGGTAGAAGGGGACTCATTTTCGGTTATTTCCTGGATGTCTCCAAATTCTCTTTATCCTTGGCGTTTTGGGCACCTTGTTTGGTTGGTGAGATTTTTGAGTTAGGGTTTTTGGATATCATTTTTCATGTTCTCAGATCTGCTAATACTAAGGCAGATGCGTGGGCCAGATCTGGTGTTACGAGAGTTACTTTTGTATCGGGGCGTCCTAGTGAGGATTTTTCAAGATATTGAATTTGAGTAGGAGTTTTGGTTTTTTGCTTTTCCTTCTGTCTGTCGATCACAGTTCGTGATTTTTCGTTTTTATAGCTCATGTATATATTTTCACTTTGATGATTAATGAAATGTTGTTAATTATCAAAAAAGAAAAAAAAGGAAACACCTAATGGAGGAAAGTTATTAAAATATGGGATGGATAGAAATGGCTGGTGGACATCAAGTGTGACGACACTGATGAGTAGTCATGTGCATGGTTTTTGATATCGATATATCCCTTGATATATCTAGCGATATATCCCCTTTCCCCTGGTGGCGATATAAATCCATGGTGTAATTTTTATTTTACAATTTATCAGGAGATATATCACGATATACAACGATATTGAGCGATATTTCCCTTTTGCTAACGTGCATAGGTCATTATAAGAGGTCGAATAGGGATAATATCACCTTATTTTGATCAATCAAAACGGTTTAATATCCGCAAATCTTTTTATAAGCACTTGAAATTTAAATTTTAAATCACTTATTTTGGAAATTTGTTAACTCTTTAATTCAAAGGTTGTATTGACATAGATTTAGTGAAATTTGACGTATTCTTCGTCAAAAATTGCTAAAATCAAGTGAAGGTATGTTATATCGCTTTTTTTTTTTGTCATATTTGATTCAATTTGCATTAAATTGTAAGGATTTGCATGTCAATTTATCTATGTAATGGATTGACATGCATTTCATTATGAATTTGTAGATCTGAGAGATTGAAACCTCCGAAAAGTTTAGGAAAATGTAATTTATTGGATTTTCACCAAATATGTAGTGTTTGATCCTCTAAAATTCTAATAATTATGTGCATATATTGGAAGCCTTTTATGCATTAGACGAAAAAAATGAATTTATTTTAAAATTATATATTTTAATGACTTTATAAAAATTACTTTAAAATGTATATCATTTTAAAAAAACAATTAATGGTTTCAAATGTTTGATATATAAAGTAACAATTTCACTAAAATATTACCGATCGGTTCAACCTTTTTACAAAATAATTACTAGAAAATTATTAAAACTTTATTTCTACTTGAAAACTGAAAATAATTTATAATATCTTAAACGTGAAGAAATTACAGATGGACAGATTTGTAATGATAATGAGTTAGATAATTATTAGCTAATGGCCTATGCTAAGATTGTTGCAAATCATGAATTTATCATCATAAATAGTTTTTAGAGAAAAACCTTAAAAAATTTGAACCTATAAGGAACATGATGGGGTATTAATCCACATGTTTTGAATGTATATTATCGTGTATTTGGGATGAAAGCCTTCTATTGGATGTTGGGTAATTGTTATTGTTATTATTTTCTAAATATAAAAATTTTTATTTATGGTTCCTTGAATATTTTAGTGCCTGATTATGTAGACAGTGACTCCCAAGTACCTATAAATGCATTACTTGGTTAATGTCATTATTGTTTTTTGTAATGTTTTAAGTTATTTAGGTGTAAACATGTCTAAATATGCATCTCATAAAGTTTCATTGAAAATTTCCCCTTTTTCCAAAGGCTTCCCCCATTTCTCCAACTCTTTGGGCGATCTCGATATTTCCCTCGATATATCTAGCGATATTTCCCCTTTCCCTTAGTGGTGATATATCTAGCGATAGCGACATTTAAAACCTTGGCCATGTGGCGAGTTTATGGAAAGAGTTCTTTTTGTGTGGTAGTTAGATTTCTGGTAGATATTGGAAGTTTTCATCTCCCTTTGATCGGATTGGTGGTGCAAAAATAAGCTACTTTGCTTATCTTTTCCAAGACTTCTTAGAGGGGCTCTTAATTGAGAAGACTTGGTAGAAGGTTATGTAGTTAGAGGGAAGGTGATTTCTTGGTATCCGGTATCTAAAAGAATGCTGTTGATGGGGATCAATGGCATCACCTAAATATTTACAAAGGAGAAATAAGGAGCTAGATTCCAAGGTCCAAATTCTTACATAGCAATGCCAAGATGGTGTGGGACTTTTTCTTAGTTTCGTTGGAGTCGATTGGGTGGCTCCTCTTTCTGTCTGGGATATACTTGACAAGTGGTGGTTCCCCTCCCTTGGGAAATGGGGAAAGATTATGTACAGAATTGTTTTCTTTGCTGTCTTGTGGGGAATTTTGGGAGAGAGAAACGAAAGAATTTTCAAAGATAAAGGAAAGAGTTTGAGGAACCTTATTGATTCTATCATGAGTATGGCGTCGGCCTGGTCATCTATTCTCCCTGAATTCACAGATCTGTCCTGATCGGATATCACGAGATGTTGGGAATTAGGGGTGTTGTTGTAACAATGGATGTAGCAGTTCTTGTGGCTGTCATGGGGTGTTTCTGTTGTTTGCTTTGCAGAAGCTTCCCTCTTCATTGTAGTTTTTTTCTGCTTTTTCTGTTTTTGGTTCCCCATCATGGGGAATCTTTTTCCTTTTTTCGGCTGTGTCTTTTACCCTTCTTCTATTGTGATAAAACTCTTCGTTATCAATAAAAAAAAGATGGTGTGGGACTGACGTGGAAGGTTGCCTAACTATGGAACCCATATCAATGTGTTTAGGAATCCTATTTTCGTCCTTTAGTTGCTTTTGGTTCAGCATTATAGCTTCTAGATTTAGTTTATTTTAACTTCTTAAGTTCAAGGGTGTTTTTTTAATTTTTTATTTTAGGTTTCTTGCTTACTAAGTAACTAGTTGTTTGGGCACGGGCACACTCATTTATCGGCAAAAATTATTATTACTATCTCTAAATAATAAATATTTGTGATTATTGTGTAACAATTGAATGGATTTAATATACATTAATGAGCAATAATTAAATGGGAGAAGGCTAAACCAATCACCAACAATATTCTATGTCTATGATTAACTTGCACCCCTACCGTCAAAATAAATTTTACATATGAAGTTTAAAAATACGACAGTAGTGTCTATTCGAATAATAAATACTTAGTAGAAAATTTAACCTAAAAGCAAGAATTATTTAATTCCTTAAATTTCCATCTTTTTTCTTTCATGTGTTTTGTTTAATTTTAATTTCTGGCCATTTCCTCCACCCATTTGTGCGACTCCTGCATGTACGTAATGATGCAAGAAATTAGGAAGAATAATATTATAAGCTTAGAATCTTTTTTTTTTGTTCAGAATTAACAACATTTCATTAAACATCAAAATGGGTTACAAATATATACAATAGATCACGAATTGTGATCCAAAAACTATGAAAACTAATGAATGATAAAAATAAGTACATCTGAACCTAATAACATCAATGCAAAAAGCTCTTTATCAACCCCACAGTCCTAGCCATCCGAAATATCGATATCATCCTCTTGTGGCATGCCTGCAGCAAAAAAATCTCTATCCACCCCACGCCTGGCCCATCTGTCTGCCTCCTCGTTTGTTGATTGCGCTATATGGGAAAAGCAAAATATCCTGACTAAGATGTTGTGCTAACCTCACCAAATGTGCAAATCTCCAAGGGAACCTGCTGTTATCTACCATCCGTGAGACTACTAAAAAAGAATCTCCCCCAGAATCTTACGCATTGCTTTATAATAAGTTTAAACAGCCGTACAAATATTTCATACACACCATATTTGTAAGTAAATTGATGTTTAGAAATTTGCCCAAATAAGTGTCAGATTTCTGTATGTGCAAAGTTTATGCGACTCCTGCATAAATGTAATGGCACAAGAAATTTGGAAGAATAATATTGTAAGGCTAGAATCTTAGGAATTGCTTTATAATTAGTTTAAACAATCCTATAGATATTTCATATACACCTTATTTGTAAATAAATTGATGTTTAGAAATTTGTCCAAATAAGTGTCAGATTTCTGTATGTGCCAAGTTTATGTATAATTATTATTAGTAGTTCTATTATAAGTATTATAACACTTACAGATGAGTAAGCCACCCCGTCCTACCCCTAATGGTTCGAGTTTGGTAACCCATAAATTGTGTTGGGCTCGGGTTCTGGTTTAGCTCAATCCGACCTAACCCGCCCCATTGCCATTCACCTATCTGTTAATTATATATATATATAATGTAAAAGTATCTAAGAGGTTATATATTTAACTTGAAAAATAGTATTTACTTTTAATACATCTTACATTGGGTCAAACTCGCTGTCCTGATATTGACCTAACCGGCTTAGGACTGGGTTTGGTGTTGGGGGGACTCCTGTAGGGGCGTTTTAGGGTTTGTTAAAATCCACCCCTTTGTCATCCATGTTAGTGCTTCTATTATAACTATTACAAAATGTATAAGAATGTATATTGTACATTTTTTTTTTTCATACCTTTTGTTTGTGCAATTATCATTAACACTTCCACTTATTAACAAAAACACTTCCAATTGCTCTGATTTAAACAATTGCAAATTATTACTAACAAAATAAAGATACTTACAAATATACGTATAAACAACGGTATGATATCAATCCTGGAGCCTTCTGAACAGTTAGAAGTAAATGTGTAAAATTACTTATTAACAACAGTAAAGGAATGAGTTATAATATACAGACTGAGGATATCACTCATCTGCTCTTGAACCATACCCAACCTTACCCCCTCAAACCGCATTTAATTGAATATACAAACCTCAAATATGGAAATAAAAGAGACAGAGAGATTTCTAAGTAAGCATTTCAAACTCAAATTTAGCTAATTGATTATGAACATATTCAGCCATGAATGTAAATAACTTAGATATGAAGGGATGGTTTACATATCGCTAGGTTGAAAAGCCAGAGCTAGCTAAAAGATAGCAATGACCAACTGCGATTTGAACATCTGGTATCAGATGTTTATTAAACATGGTTCCCACATCAACCAATGATAAATAAATCAAGCCTCTTAAATTATTTATCCTACCCACGTGGCATTATTTCCCTGGCATTAGGAGATAAATTCCAATATGCACTATTCTCTATTTCATCCTTTCTCTATTTTTAAATATTCAATTAATGGAAGAGAAATGTTTTGAGAAACCGGATCCGATGATTGAACTATAATTTTGTAAAATAGGTCGAACCATAGTCTGAGCTTTGCACATGCAAATTGATTTTCTTTATTAAATATTTTATTAATAAATAACTAAATATTAAATATAAATATAAATAAGAAACATAATTTCTAAAAATCTAAATTTTTTATCAACTCTCGTTCAATCCAAGGGAAAAGATTGAAATATACTTTAAAAAATTATTTTGTTTTTTTCTTAGATTTTTAAAATATATTATTTCTAATGGCTAATTTTTTAAAAAAGGAAAATCGTTAAACAATGAAGAATTAAATTTCTTTGATTAATTTAGAAGATAAGAAATCCAAAGTTTAGAGTCCTACTAAATAAAGTAAGGCAAATAAAAAATTTTAAATTTAGTTAACAAATAAAGAGTTTACTTCTTTTATTATTTTCTATTATTTATAAATGAATAGAATCCTTCTCAAATAAGTACTAAACCAATCAAATAGGTAACTAATTATAAATTGAAAGATATCCATGTTTTGTTTTTCAAGGTTTCTATATTTATTTTTTATCAAAATTAAAAAGCCCGAAATGATAGATTAAATGACTGAAATGGTTCGGTTGAACTTACATTAGGTTGGTTTGATGGTTGGAATGATGATTTTAAATGGATAGTCGGGCTGGTCCAATATTTTTAATTTTTTTTATAATGTGAGTGTTTTGGGGAAAGAGAGAGGACAAAGGGAGAGAAAAAGACACTTGGGGAGAGGGAGAGATTAGAGTTTTTAAGAAGAAAATTAGTTAGAAGCTTTTGCTTGGGAATAGGGGGAGAGAATTTGGGAATTACATTAATGAGAGAAGCTTGGGAGAGGGAAATAGACGTATGGGAAAGAGTTGTTTTATTTGTGATGAAATTAATTAATGAGAATTATTATTAGTGATGAATTTTAAGAAGAGATGATAGAATTTAGGTAATCGGAGATATAGATTGAGAGATATTGTAACAAACTTGGGAGAGAGAAATAGACGTTTGGGAAAAATTTGATTGGGAACAAAGGGAGAGATTCTATTTATAGTGAAACTAATTAATGAAAATTAGTATTATAGTGATAAGTTTTAGGAAAAGATAGAAAGAATTTAAGTAGGAAATATATATATATATTGATAAAGTTTAGGCAAGTAATAAATAATGTTTGATGACCATCTTCATAAAAAAAATAATGTGGATGAGATAAGGAGAGAAAAATTTGTTTAGATAAGCTGTTCCATAGCATAAAATAAGTTTAAATGAAAAATGATAAGAGTGCCACATCAGCCCCATATGGAGGAGAGAAACAGGGGCCCGAGGCTACTGTTTTAGTATATATAATATAGATTGGCTTTCTTAGTTGTTAAGTGGGTCTATATAAAGCCTTGTAATCTCCTTTAAGGAGAGGAACATAAATTGAACAAATACAGGTAAGGAGCTTTTATTTAGAGGGTTTAATTGCGTTCTATCCTTAGTTTGAATCGTTAAAAATCCCCAAGTGTGATTGCCTAGGTTTTTATCTCTTTTTGCAATTCCATATTTCATTGGATACCTAGATCTCAACCAATTAGCTGTCCTTTCACCCAACTCCTTCAACCCTAACGAGCAAACTAATTCAAACCAGTCAAACAACCTTATAAATCCTAATTTCCCCTTGATAGTTTGTATTTCAAGGGTCTTGCATCAGCTCTTCTTGAATATGTTAGATGAATTATCTGGTTTTCTTGGCACTATCGATTCTGAAAGGATCTGGTTAGATGAGCCTGATCGGAGAATATGGATGAAGATTTCTTCTAGGAAGTTCACGTATGAGTTCCACTAGTTGTTAGTGGATGTACCAGGATACTTCTTTCCCAGGACACAGGTTTTGGCTTCAATGGTTCTGTCTAAGGTTGCAGTCTAAGGCGACATGTTCGGATGGACAGGAAAAATCGACAAGATGTTTACTGTCGATCACCTAATTAGTAGCAATTGGTCAATTCCCAACGGATGCATCATGTGCAAGAATGGCATAGAACCAGTCAGTCATCTCCTTTTTCTTTTTTCTCTGGCAAGTAGTATTTAGTGGAAAAATTATTCGGAATCAATCTGTAGTGGTGTACACAGGTGTCCTGAGTCCTTTATATACCTGGCATTGGTCAAGACATTCGAACTGTGATAGAGATGTGTTTTATGCGCTGCTATTGGCAATCTTGGCATAAATGGAAGGAAAGAAACAAGACGATATTTAAAGTCTTATTCAAAAGTGATTTTTGGATCTATACCTTAGCATGGTGTATAAAAATACATCAGTTTTGGGAGAAGTTGGTGGAGAGGCTTGAAAAGTAGTTAGCACCTCGGAAACGGATTTACTATCAATAGTTGGAAAGTTCACATTGATCCATAATACTTTGTCGAGCTTACCAACATGTTATGTCATTGTTTGTTGTTTTGGCTTTCGGTGGCCAAGAGGTTGGAGAAGATTAGAAGAGATTTTCTTTGGCAAGGCAAAGGGAATGAATCAAATATCATTTAGTGGAATGGGTTAGATTTTATAGGCCAAAGCATGAATGGGGCCTTGGCGTCAGGCCTTTTATGTTATGAAGAAAGCTTTATTAGGAAAATGGTTGTGGAGATTTGTGGAATAAAGGGGGAGCTTGTGACGAAGAGTCATTTCACCCAAGTATGGGGAGGAAATAAATGGTTGGTGCTTTCTTAGAGCGGATGCAGGCCACTGCATAGTTTTATGGAAATGGGTATTTACGGTAGCAAACACATTTTACGCAATCTGGATTAGCGATGATGGACGGGAGATCAGTCGGGCAAAATCTCAGTGAATTCCTTTTACGGGAAGATGGTGGTTGAAGATGATTCCCTTTTTCCGACAAAGCAAGCTTGGAGATCTCGGGTTCCATTAAAGGTGGCTTTATTTCTATTAACAACAATCTTGATATAAGATACTATCTCCTGATCACCTTATTAGCATGAATTTGCAGTTACCTAATAGTTGTATTTTGTTTCAGTGTGCGCCCATTTCTTACTTCGTTGTTCATTTGCTGCTAGCATTTGGGGCAATTTGCTCTTGACAATGGGGCTGATATGCTGCATATGGAAGAGTGTTTGGGATTTTATTTTCTGTTGGAAATGGGCTAGAAGCTTGCAATGTGACCGGAAAGTATTTTATATTGATTCCATTTGCACTATTTTGGCATCTTTGAAAGGAGAAGAACCATGGAATTTGTTCGTGATGAGCTTTTTGATGACCGGAAAGTGGATAGGAGGGTTGTATCTTCTCTGCACTCTTTTAGAGTAGCAGCTGGCTAGGGATTGGGTAGTACTTATGGTTCATAGTCTATAATTCCTTGTATAGGGCAGTTAGGCGCGTTTTGTTTGGTTTTGTATGCAATTTGTATGTCTTTTTGTTTTATACATGTATACTGTAACGACCCGGACCAGATTTTTCCAATTTCCTAGATTTTCCAGTCCAATCGTCACCTTCACCTCGTATTTCTACGAGAGTGACAACACAATTAAATCATAAGCGGAAGTCCTGAGCAGTTCTAGTA
>JAUPMG010078474.1:0-12929 GCA_031762675.1 Pachysandra terminalis | reverse complement strand
TTTTTGGCATAACAAAAAGCCTTTGAACAACACTTTATATAAAAACCACTCAACCAAAGACTCCCAATCATATAAAACACAATTTGAACTACAATCACAAATTCCCTCTTATTTTATTCAACTGACTAAATACAATATCAATACAAAATTCATATCAGCTACGTTCAGCTGATTTAGCAGTCTATATGAAACTATTTCAAGATCAAATAACTAAGTCAAGATCGATATCTAACAATACATAACACGAACATTTTCATCTGTCTGATTTCTTTAAATCTGCGAACAATTGAATCCATGTTTAATCAAATTTTTGTTAGTGAAGACATCTAACCAGTCAAAAACTGTAAAAGTACTATTTCTTAAAACCTAATTACATAAGAAAAGATAAAACCCAAACCCCAAAATTGAAACAAATTACCAATCCATGTATCACTAAACCTCAAATTAATCTTACAAAACAGAAACTCGCGATCACCGAGCCATCGTTAAGATTTTACCAAAACTGAAATCATTTAATGGAGCAAACAATGATCGATTTTATCCAATTTGAACTGAACTTTTCAGACATTGATAAAGCACATTACTACACTAAATGAGGGAGAAGGAAAGATAAATAGGGCTCGCACCTGTCATTGCACAAACTGACGGTGAGCGATTGACGGCGAGCAATTGACAACAACGGAGTGATGGCGACGGAGAGACCAGCGCAGGAGAGAAGAGAGGCAGGGCAGAAGGGAGAGCAACGCGTGAAAGAAAAGAGGGGAAGAAGAGAGAGCAGCGCGGCAGGGGAATCGCGTTTGCGGGGGAAATATAAAGCATATTGTCCGCGGTCTTTTAGTGACCGCTATTTAATCTTTGGTGTTTATCGGCGGTCTACTAAAGACCGTTGTTGAATAGGTATGTTTTGTCGGCGTTCTATACTAGACCGCCGCCAAATATTCCATCTAACTCAACGGTTAACTACACACCGCTGTTATTACATTGACATTTGTCAGCGGTCCTACAAAGAGCGCTGACAAAGAATCAATTTGTCGGAGGTTCTTTTAGACCTCCGACGTATATCAATTTCACAGCGACCATTTTAAGCCCGGCGTTAAATACCGCCGCTGATTCAAACTTATTTTTGTAGTGCATCAGTTAAAGTGTGCATCTGCGCAAGCAAGTTCCACACATCCATGTACTCAAAATATAGGACGCGTGGCGTGTGCAGATGCACGCTACAACTGATGCCACAGCTTCCGCGCTCTAGATAATATGGCCCGTTTTGAGGTGAATCATATAACATTTTGTTGCAACTTTTATTTTTCTTCTACCTCTTCTTTTTGTTATTTTTCACATTGTATAGCCCATTTAAACAATAACACAACGTTTGCACACAATTAGCTGTTAGAAGTAAACACAAAATAAAGAACACAACACCCTTTAATTATTCTTTATTTCTGCATACAAATATATATATATATATATATATATATATATATATACAACCTAAGGGACGTTACAGTAATCGTAAAACAGCAAATCACCATTCATTCTTTCCACTGATAATAACACAACACAACGTTTGCAGTTGCACACAGTAAATCACCCTTTATTCTTTCCTTCTGCATACAATTACAACCCAGCTAGGGTTACAGTTGTAGTAATCGTAAACAACAAACCCTTTCTTCTTTCAAGTACATATATTGATCATAATAAGATACATCACCAGTTAAAGCTGATGGATTCAAAATGAAGGTTATCCACCAAACCAGCTGAACAAATTCTGGCTACCTCATGTCTCATCTTCCTCGGTCCACATACCAGGACCCCAACATCCGATTCTTTACGATCGAATAGTATCTCTGCAAGTGTGATGGACACATGGTTCATCAGCAGGATTACTTTTAGTTATTCTAGACATGGCTTATTATTGATTGAGATCAAGCAATAATAATAAACACAGTAAAATAAAGATCAAAACAATACACACAGATATACGGGATTCGACAAAATCTATAGAGAAAAAGTTTCCACTATGTCAAATAATGAATTGGGGTTTTGACTTATACTCCTATATGATATATAAGAAAAATTCTCATTATATCCTTACCGTACCTTAGATCCCTCCCCCTTGGATCTAGAGACTAGTAAATATGAGCCACTATCTCTAACACGAAAGCATATTGCCTGGATCCAAAATACATCCTTACTTTTAGTTATTTTAGACATGGCACACTGTTGATTGAGATAAAGCAATAATAATAAACACAATAAAACAAAGATCAAAATAATGCACACAGATATACGTGATTCGACAAAGCCGGCGTCAAATAATGAATTAGGATTACGGCTTATACTCCTACCAGATATATAGGGCAAATCTTCAATATACCCTTACCGTATCTCATATCCCCTCCTCCTTAGATCTAGAGACTAAGTAAATATGCGCAGTGGATCATATGCGGGTGGCTTGGTGGTGTGGGTGAATGCGGGTGGCACTCTATTGGCCACCCGCACATGTGAAACAAGAAAAAAAAAATCTAAATTTTTTTTTTCTGCTTTTACACACGAAATTGGGTGAAGAGTGCCGCCCGCACTCACCTGCACCACAAATCCACTTGCATAGGATCCGCTCTTGTAAATATGAGCCATTATCTCTAATACAAGAGCATATCGCCTAGATCCAAAATTGTGGAGTATCAGTTGGAGCGTGCATGTGTGTATGAATGCCACACATATATCCAGATGTTCCTTCTCACGTCATCACTAAAAGAGAAAATCAAATGGATGTGAATGCTTTAGCTGATATTCCACCATTTTCTCTCCACACGATATGCCTCCCCTACCACGTATTGAGAAATTAAAGCAAACAAGTTAGTAGCTCTTACTCTTCAGATCAGGTCTTTCACCCAGGTGGACCCTTGTAGCTTGAACAAACAAACTGGACTGATCATGGGGGAGGCTTTCAAGCTCTCTATCACCATTGAAGAACCATGAACCAGGCGATGTTGTTGGTGTTTGCACATCTATTTTCTGAATTTGCTTCCCTGCTTCAATTGCATTTTGTTTCTTATGCCAAAGAACCGCAACACTAGAGACTAACACAATACAAGCACATATGAAGAACATGTCCCAGAGTGCTCTAAAGGAAAAATGGAAAATCTCCTCAGTGTTTTGATCAATTGGGTATATGTAATAACGTGTAAGAATCCCCAAGAAGAGGAGGAACATGACGAAAGAAGAAGAGATTATTGCACCAAGCCAGAGCCAACTGTTTGGGCCAAGAGTCACCGAGACTGGTCTATCCAAGGGGTTGGGTTTTAACCAAATAGTTTGGAGGAGTTTCTGGGTCTTTGTTGTAGGCTGCTCTTTCTCTCTGGTCACATATGCCTCTATCTGCAGCTGTACATTGGATGTGTCCAAAGGGGTTGCAGAGACTGGGAGAAGGAGGTCTAGCATGGCGAGATCAGAACAGTTCTTGAAGACACAAACGAGGAGGACACGCGGGGTCGGGCGGTTTAGCGAGTTACTCCAAAAGACGATCTCCCGAATTATGGAAAAGAAAGGAGTAATTCCACTTCCTCCGCTTACCATCACAAGCAATTCGTGCCTGCATCGATTGTTAAGAAAGAAAAATAAATAAGATGAAGAAGAAATCAAACACACAAGACACAAGATTTATGTGATTCGACAAAAAAGTGTTTACATCTACGGATACACATAGTGTTCTACTATTCTCCAAAGATCAGAAAAAGTGTTACAAAGAGCAGTCATGAAAAGTATGATAAATACTTTGTAATTAGGGCTAACATAACAATAAATGAAATTACTATTATACCATTCGACCCCAGAAAGGTCGATGGCTGGATCATTGGTACTTCCCGAATGCCTCAGTAGCATCAGTCTCCACATAACAACACATGTAAATGAAACCCACACATAAATTATAGTAGCTAGCATCTAAATATGTGAAGCTATACATTACTAGAAAATTAAATGCCTCTCATGTTATGAATTGCAGACCTTAGAAGATGAGATGATGAAGTAGGCCCATAAGGTCCTTCAATGGAAACATTAAGATGGTCGACAGAAGCCATAGAAAGTTTATGATAAAGATTTTGAGACCATCTTCCCTCACTTTTGATTACAAGGCTCAGCTTATCTGATTCCATATTACAATTGGAAGTGATGGTGAAAGGGTGCCATTGCAGCTTGGAAATGCTAGGCACATTGATGAATACAATGCTTGTGGGAGTATAACTCAGTCCTGTGTAAGAGAAAATTTAATTAACACTGGATGATTATAGAATAGAAAGTGCATTGAAATTGAGATCAAAGTAGCCTAACCTGGACTCTTGGAGAAGTTGAGCTCAATGGCTTCACAAGGAAGAATACGAACGGAGACCAGCCGAGCATGTTGCCTTGATTGTAAGAATCTCAAGTATCGATCAATCAGGAAGAGGAAGATGCTGGGAAGGATCATGCAGAAGTAGGCTATTCCAACATGCAATACATAGAAGAAGAGGTAGAGAATGTATAGGTGGTGGGTGTAGAAGAAGACCTCAAAGAGCTTTCGCCTCACACGGGGCAGGCTTGTCATCCATATTGCAAAGGCTAAGACAATAGCAATCTCTCCGGCGACATTTGATACATAAGTTTTACTCCAATCTAGCATCTGTATATATTGTCATTACAAACGCAAGGAAATCAATACTAAAAAGGGAATTCAAAACTGATGATTATCGCATACTAGTATGTACCTCGGACATCTGATTTGTCATGGCCCAGAAGATGATGAAACCAAAACTGTGTCCAGCGAAAAGGATCATGGAGATA
The DNA here is from genome assembly GCA_031762675.1 of Pachysandra terminalis. Taxonomy (NCBI): domain Eukaryota; kingdom Viridiplantae; phylum Streptophyta; class Magnoliopsida; order Buxales; family Buxaceae; genus Pachysandra; species Pachysandra terminalis. Next base: position 8,111 of record JAUPMG010078474.1, on the reverse strand, counting down.
TGTCCAAGCCAGATATGATACTTTATACTAGATTCTGAGGTTAGCCCTAGAAGAGGCAAGATTGATGATCCTCGAGTTACCGGGAAGAAGAGGAATGCCCAACAAATGTTTCCTACGTAACCAAGCCTTAGTGAAACACTTCGAAACTTAGCTTGCCATCTGAGGTAATAAGTCATCACCACCACCTCAATTAGTTGAAGTACTTCACCTAGTATTGCACTAAATTTATGTCTTTAATTGGAATGGAAACTGAAGAGGGTGATGACAAAATTATTCAAAACTTACAGTTTCACAGGTTTTTCACCCATGTGAAGGTGCCCAAAACTGACATACAAGTAATTGGCAAGAGACCAAACCAAGAGTGAAATAAACATTGCCAAGAACATGAGCTCAACTGCAGTAACAATCCCTAAAGGGGACTTCACTAGCACTGGCTTTTTCCAGAAGGCCAGACGGCGATCATCCCAGACACTGTAACAACTAATTAATCAGTTCATGAGTATAAGAAAGAACTTCCAACATAAGCATTTTAATTATAACTGTTAGAACATTAATGTTATTGAAAAAAGAAATTAGAAGAAAAGGAAAGATGAAAAGAAATATATCTATATACCTCTTGGTGTTGTAGTTATCAGATTTCTTTTCCAAATTGAGATAAACACAGCCAAGAGCAGCAATGAACATCACAGGAAATGAGAAAAGCAGAAGATTTGTCCCTGTAACCCAAAAAATTGGTGGAGGGTGATTAAAAACAGTGAAGAACAGATCCCCAACTGATGAAATCAAAATTAAAAGCACAAAAACCAAAAGAGAATTAAGAACAAATATCCCATTAACCTTGTGTCCCAAGATATGTGGGATTGAGCTTGTTGTTAAAGGTTGGTATCCAATCTTGTTTATAAGTCTTTGTGGGCAACAAAACCCAGATCAAAAGCCACCCCACAAAGGCTAATGTTAACACTACCCTTAGCACTGCTGCTAAGCTAGGGCTACCCTTCTCCTTCTTCTCATGGTAACTAGAAGAACTTGCAGTAATCACTGCAATATTGGAATCCATTATCAGGTAGTAGCGTAAAAGAGTTTCAAACCAGTACTATACAAACCCTCTTACTCATGGAACATGTATTTATACTTAAGATTTATACCCTTAATCTCATATTTAAGTATTGTTTAATGGTGATTAAGAAAGGTTTTAGAGTATATATATTAAAGAAATAGCATGGTTCATTCCATGCTTTTCAGTTACATCATCATTCCACTTATGCAATTATTGGATTTATATTTGCTTTTCTTCGTTGGATTAGAGCCACACCTTTTCACTAGGAAGGACATTTTGTATTTTTCTTCACATGAAACTACAGAAGTACCCCCTTAGTACCAAAAAAACATTTCAACTTTACAGTGTTGACGGTGCAGGATACAATCGTTTTATTTAGGGAGAATTACAATAACACCTTTTGTTGGAAACCCCCTGAGGTTAGGTTTCTAACAATTTCAGTTTGAAACTACAATAACACCTTTTGTTGGAAATTTCAAGGGAATCGGTTAATAGGACTCTCAACGAGCCGAATTTGAGCTCTATAATTAGGCTCGCGAGCTAAGTCTGAACTCGAAAAAAGGCTCATTATCTCAACAAGCTAGAGTCGAGCTTGGATAGATTCAACTCGGTTTGTATATGAGATTATACATTTATATTCCTATATCTTATATTATGTATTAATATTAAATACACACATGTTAACATATTATATTACATATAATAATAATTATCAATTATAATAATATAAGCTTTTTTAGGTGCTAGTTTTTTATAAGCCGAACTTTTTGCAAGTCGAGCTGGGCAAAGCTCGACTCGGCTCGAAAACTAAAGTTTTTTAATAAGCTTGAGCCGAGTTATGCAAAGCTCGACTCAGCTCGGCTCATTTATAGCCCTTTCAGTCAACTAACGATATTGAATCATTGACTGATATACCCTTATAAAGAGTTGAATGATTTTTAGATAAAATAGGATAAACCTTAGGTCTAAATATCCCTTAATCTTTTGACTAAAGAGCCATCATGCTCTAACGTCACATTTGAATCATTCATCAAATAAGCAAAAAAGAAAAACACTTTAAACGTTTGATGAAAAACAACTTATACGGGTATATCAGTCAATGATTCAATATCGTTAGTTGACCGACCCCTTAGGTTTCCAATGACGAATATCATTATAATTTCAACAACTTTAAAGATCTAACTGTAATTATCAAAAACCTCAAAGGATAAAATATAATTTTCTCTTTTATTTTTTGGAAAGAGGATAAAGCTAAAGTCGCTTGTTTGTGTTTTTTTCTTTTTTTTTGCACTTCACGTCTCTTAAGTAACTATTCGACAGTGGACAAACCATCAATGAAGACAAAAAAAAAAAAGCCAAAAAAAAAGGGGGAGGGGGGGATAAAAATGCATACAAATGAGCTCTAGTGCTTAGACTGAAAATAAGTTTATGTCATCAATGAAGTATTTTTTGTATATACTCCAACACCAATCATGAAAGAATATATTGATGATGTATAGACACGTTTGTTGCAGCCGACCATGACAAAATCTAAGGGTAGATATCATCTGCGATAAAAGCATGCAATCTCCTGCAGCATCAATCACATGATATCACGGAAACACAGGTTACTTATTAATCTAAAAACCCTAAGATATAATAAACCTTAAATCGGCGTCCACCTTAACTAGAACGACGAGTTACCAGTTGCATGGTGCCTCCCTGATATCATGTGATTGATGCTGCAGGAAACATTGCAAGAGACGACTTTTCTCCAATATTTAGTATCTGGATACATGTCAAATACTCTATCTGGGTATAAAAATGTTTCCAGACTCAACTATATGATATCAAACCATTCTGCGCAAGTAACGCTCCGATTGATAATTCAACGGTTGAGATCGATCGTTAGATCAAAGTGGTTTAAGTGCCTTGGATCATTCTCAATGCTTTCACATATATTAAATGTTTTTATTATGATTTGATTAGCATAACCCATTTTTTTTTCTCTCTGTAGCTATACCAGCAATGTAGTACAATTGAGCATGGCTTAAGTCAAATATAGTACAATTAAGTACAGTGAATATGGTTTAAGCCAATTGAAGTATTATTACTACTACATAGTAGTACATTACATATTGTAGAAACTTTGTAAACCTCCCCCTTGAGGTTTTGTTTAATACTCAGATACCTCCCTCGTCGTTTCACAAATGCCAGAGCCACTCACTCTCTCTCTCTCTCTCTCTCTTTCTCTCTCTCTCTCTCTTGTATGCCAATAGTAACATTAATGCTGTGTTTGGAACCTCGGATTTTGATATAAAAGAAAAGAAAATGTTAGAGAAAGCACTTTCTCTTATTTGGTTGAAAAAAAAAAAGAGTCGGGGATAGAGATTTATTTGAAAAGAAAATAGTTTAAAAGATTTCTCTTTGGGATCAAAATCTCTTCTAAAAAAGAAATGTTTTTTGAAAAATAAATAAATAAAAAAAAGGTAGAGACTCTCCAACACTCCAACCTAATTTACAACATATCTTATCGGTTCTTTTCCATTTCTTTTTTTACTTTAATTTTTTTTTCTTTTTAAAATCTGAGGTTCCAAACACAGCCTTAACCACTCTTACATTACATATTATATTACTATTTAACCTTTATCTAAATTATTTTACAAAGAAATAATTGAATGTAATCAATTTTTATATATTTTTAATAAAATAAAAAATTGAATTAATAATTTAAATAAACTTGAAAAAGTAGAATTTATTTTACGAAGCAATTGAAGGAGAAATTAGTAAATATTATATGAGAACAGATAAAGTTCTGTTAATGTCAGTAATAACATATTAGATGGAAGGGTTTAGATATTTTTTGAAAGGCAAGATAGGTATATAGATATTATACTAAACTTTGAGGGATGTTTATGAAATTATCCTTTACTTGATGAAGAGATGCCGAGTTTACAAATACAAAAGCTCGACTGTTGTCTCAACAAAGTACACAAGGCCAACCACAGATGTCTGGCTCAGCTGGCAGCTGGGCTCTAGTAGGCGTCTCTGGAGGTAAGTCTGGAGTTCAAATCCCACAAAAAGCACTTGTGGCCGGGGTTTACCATAATTGCTCCCTCCCTGGACGTGGATTTGTCCCACACCCATTTGGGTGTGGGGACACACGTGGTTGAAACCAAAAAAAAAAAAAGACAAATTACACAAAGCCGGATAGCAAAATGGTATTATAGAAAAGAAAAAAACAGTATAGATCGGCTAGCATGAGGATTGGCAAAAAAGAAACAAAAAGAACAAACAAGAGCTAAATGACCTGTAAACGATGAACCCAAAAAAAAAAAAAAAATAAATAAAAATCTCAGCAGCTAGCATATCAACTGCAGGCATACCGCAGGACATAAAACTTCAAAGCATTCTAGCTCTGTTTAGTCTATTCGCAATATCCCTTGGCACGTGAGAGAATGAGATATTTGCGATATCTTTTGGCAGGTGAGAGAATAAGACATTCGTCCCATCGGTTAATAAAACGTTTTGATGATCGAATGCACTCGAATTTTGAGTGCGAAAACGTTACCAATCTACGAATTTAAAAGTTTAAATCATAAATGTATAATAAATGTTGAACTTTTTTTTTATATTGTTAAAACATTTGGGAGTTAAAATTTTCGAAAAAAAAAAAGATACTTTTTGAGGTTTTCATGAAAATATGAGTTTAATTCTAGACTGCAATTTATTTTCAAATTTGACGCTCTCGTGCTCTCGCTCGACATTTTGGTGACTTAAGCTGCATTCAACTTATACAAGTGTTTATTTCAGCTTATAGAGTTAAAGCACTTTTTAAAATTAAAAGTGTGTTTGATAACACCTAATGATAAGTTCTTATCCCATAAACAGTAGAAGAAGACTACCCATAAGGAGAAACAGTTGAGAACAGTTTTTCTAAACTTTAGTAATATTTTCATAATACCTACTTTACCCCTAAACTTTTATAAACATTTAAATAAATGTTATTACTAAACTTTAATAATATTTTCATAACTCGTATTTTACCCCTAAACAAATGCATTTACCAAACGCTATTTTCTTTAAATAAGCAGTTTATTGTTGTTGTGGCTAAGTGCTCTCATTGAGCTACTTATCCAACGAGTGCTTATCCCTAAAGCCAGTTTGATCATCAGCTATGATAGGGTCTGTGATCCCAGTTTGCTATCCCCGCATTAAGTACACAATCCATGGTATCTGGATTCTTTGCAGGACACAAAATTGCATTAACGTCATTGAATGCATTTCAAAGTTCACATGTTCTTAAGAAACATTACTCCGAACCCCAATGCCAAGAAAAGCTGCAATGGCGATTCCAAATATGCCGGCGAGAATCCCAGGAACGATCAAAGAGCTCCATCCTTTGGCCGTGGCCATCCCGCATGCTGTTGTAGGACCACCAACATTTGCATTTGATGCCAACAACAGCAGCTTGCGGGCGCAGTAGCTTCCCCACTCCAAGGATCACGGTAAGATGAACTGAACAAGCGCAAACATGAAAATACTGGGCGCGGTGTTGATAGCATTCCATATACTCCCATTCATACCCACGACAGTGAAAAACACCTGTAGTTCAAAATTTCATTCCAATAAAAGAGAGTTCAGTGGAGGAATTCTCAGTTACCAGATAAGAAACCGACTTCTTCGTGTGTTTTAGTATGGGTTCACTTCATGTGCAATGGAAGCCATTATCAACACCGAGGAGGAGGAGCATGGGGAAGTCCAAAGTCTCAAAACAATGAAGGTGTTTAATTATTGGACACGGATTTCATTTACCTGCATTAGAATGAGAGCAATGGCCTCCCCAGCAGGTGCAAGGTAGCCAAACTGTGTTGAAACACAGTTGCCAAAATAACAACAATTGCGGTTATGCATGGAAGGCTGCCACCTTGAAGACCAAACAATTTCCTGAGATAAGTAGCGCTCTTGCAGATAGCAAAAGACACGGCAATAGCCATTGCAGTCTGTAGCACAGGAAGCTGATTTCCAAGCATCGACTCCATATTCGTTTCACCATCTGTCAAAGTTACAAAGTCCATCAGAAGATTCGTCTGCTTTTCTTATGTTTAATGCATTCAAGTCCTGGTTAATCAGCAAAATACTGATTGCCCTAATAATTGATGCGTAGTTGGGATAGAAATATATCCAGATGTGTGCATTTTAGTTTGCGAGCTTGTATGAAATAAAATAAACAAATGAAGTAAAATAAGTCATACATCATTATCTAAACATGAAAATGTAATGAACAAAAGCAGTAGGAAAATTCATACATCGCCATATAAACATTAAATTGTCACACCTGCAGATCCCAAAAGAAGTGTTTCGCACAAAAAAATTTAAGCCATTAGGAGTACGACAAAATATTACTAAAACAACTTTCATGGTTCAATTTTCAAGAAAAAGAAAATAGTTTTCATGGGTTGAAACGGCTTAGTACTTTCAGCAATTCATGAGACTTAATTATCTAATGCACTGCAGTAGTTTAATAAGCTGAATTTTTTTAAAGATCAGAAAATGAGTAAAGCAAACATACATCATGCACCTTGACAGATAGTCGCAAGAAACAAAGCACTCACTAGTATCAGTGGTTGGAGTTGAGGCCTCGGGGGGAATTTTAGATGCTAATGCAAACAGTGATGTAAAATATATCGCACAAATAACATTGTCTGCAGCTAGTCCTGCAGCCAAAACTGATGGCGTAATGGCAAGAGCCTCTGAAATGGCAACATAATTGACAGCTACAACAAATTGGCAACAAAAATGATATCAGCTATGATACAGATCATTAGAAAAGAAATGCAGCTAGCAAAAAGATGTCCATAATATATAAATTCAAAAATGAGACTTAGCAATGTTGAAGAAGTCAATTCTAGTTAGCTAATATAGCCCAGCTCAAAGACTGTAAATATCTACTCAAAGAGCTATTACACATAACAATCAATTTATAAATCAATACAGCTCACTTAGCAACATGTGTCAAGCAATTTAACCTGTGATGCAGGGGCGGAGTCGACGGACCATGGGACCAACCTGTGGTTTCTATTCCAAGACCCAAGGAAGATAATTAGACCACCTCATTTACCCAGACAGCTCATAGACCTTTAGTTTAACAGTCCATGAGTCATCTAATTAGAGGCATCCAGCCAATCCATCTAGATGGGTCCAACATGGCTACCTACTAAGTATAATTAGCTTGTCCAAAGCTTGGTAATGCACAAGTTTGGGATAAATTAACAGATTCTGAGAATTTAGTTTCTTGAGTTTAAATGAATCAATATTCAGTTTTGACAGCCACAAGTAACTATATTCACGGAAGAATATATTAGCAAATTCAAAAAACAAGCTACACGTGTTAAATTTGACATTGATGAAGATGTACTTGCAGCATGCAAAAATCCAAGCCTAAACCTCTAATTCAAAACAAGTATTACTGTTTTACCCACCATTTTGTAATTCGCTGACAATAATTGTAACTTGGCTTCAAATTCAAGAACCCTCCTTTGGGATGTGCATGTGTTAATACAAAATTAAGCTGTTTGAACAAGACGTCTTGAGAACTGTGTCAATCAACTGTGTCAATCAAGTTACCACCATTTATCTATGATGAACAGTGTTTATTGTGTTTTGGTGAACCCTTACTACCAATCTGATTAATATGGGACCATTGATTACACCTGTAGAGGGCAATCACTGAATAAGAGAAGGAAGAGAAAAAGAGATACAAATGCTGGATAAATGTTTCCTACAGAAGATAGAATAAATTTATATATGATCTTCACGAAATAAAGTATTGTACATATGATGATGAGGAATATTTCTCAAGTCAGTATCCTTTTAAGGCTATCTGTGCAAACTTCATGGAAGATAATGTGAACAAAGTTGGAGAAAAAGTGGGATTCTTAAGGAAGATGTTTTTTGGAGCATCTGGAATTCGTTTGTTTAACGAAGCTGGTGACGGTGACTAATGCAGAGGGAAGATGACTTGAAACAGAATAATAGGAACATCAAATAATTCCATGGTCATCATATGTCAATG
>JAUPMG010078463.1:0-12930 GCA_031762675.1 Pachysandra terminalis | reverse complement strand
AAGCAAGGTCGCAGCACAAACAGAGAGAGAGAGGCGTGACTGGTGCTGGAAAAAACAGAAAGAGAAGAAGAAGAAGAAGAAGAAGAAGAAGAAGAAGAAGAAGAAGAGAACAGAGAGAAAGAGAGGAGAAAACAGAGTAGAGGGGAAAACAGAAAGAGAAGAAGAAGAAGAGAACAGAGATAGAGAGGGAGAAAACAGAGTAGAGGGAGAGAGGCGTGTGATGGAGGGGGCTGCTCGCCAGAAAACAGGGGGTGGTGGTTGTGAAAGCCTGAGAGGGAGAGAGACAGGGTCTGCGGATGTGGAAGCCGGAGAGGGAGAGAGGCAGGGATGGTGTGGCGGTTGTGGAAGCCGGAGAGGTGGTTTGCGGGTCAAGTGTGCCACTGCAACAACAGCAGCTACGAGAGAGAGAGAGAGAGAGAGAGAGAGAGAGAGAGGAGACGTTGCCGAGAAGAAGGGAGAAGAAGGCGGAGGCTATCACAGAGGATCCACTGAATTCAAAATTTGAATTTGTTGAGTTTTGCTTAACAAATTCAAAATTTGAATTTGTTATATAAATAAAATATTATATTTCGAATTTAAGTGCAAACGGAAGACTTAATCGTCCGTTTGCATTTAATGAATTTGTGGACACGCGTCATCTGATCGTTTCTATCAAAGTGTCATCACAAGATCCTCTATCACAAAGGATCCGCTCCCGTCGTGGGTGATGCTCTCATTCTCCTTTTCAAACGTCTCGTTGACAAACCTTTCAAAGTCGATGCGATGGCATAAATGTGATTTGTACTTTAAAAACGTGTCTGTTGAAGAAGAATTCAAATCACAAACACTAGATATGATATTATTGTTATTATTATTATAAAAGGTTTGGATATTATTGTTATTATTATTATAATAGGTTTGGGCCGGGTTCGGGTTGGAATCAACCCACTCTTAATCCATTCAATTGTCATTCACTTATATTTTATATATAATATTTAAAATTTAACTTAAAAATATATATATTTTTAATATATTGATAACCGGATCGCCCTTCCCATCCTAATACTGCGCCGTTAAGGTTAGGAGCAGATTTGATATTAGGAACCCCTTTAGGAGGGTTAGAATTTGTCCAACTCACCCGGAACCGGCCCACACCCTTGCAATTTTCAAGGTATGGCATTAAGAATAAATGCATAGCATAAATGTTGTCTACCAAAAACGCAAACTGAAGGAGCAAGTCTACATTCGCTGGCTTTCCCCTCCACTTGGATTTTTATCAAAGTCAATTTTGACGGGCTGCGAATGGCTGTCATGGTGTTGGGGGTGTTGATGTGGTTATCTCTTAACATTGGAACTGTTGATCCCCAAAAATGATATTTGAACAAGTTTACTTGGTGTAAGTAAATTTTACAAGTGTCGGCATCTGAGAGGCTTATTAATTTTGGGTTGAACCGGTTCGTTTACCTATTTTACATCAGCTTAAACCACGGGATGGTCATTCCGGGGTGAGGCTTTCTTGGAAGGTGAGTGTTAACAGAAAGGTGAGGGCTGGGTTTTAGAAGAAGAGTCTCAGGAATGTCTCAGAGAAGCTGTAGAGCTTTAATGGCTACCTCAGAGGGAGTTCACAGTATTCTATTTATTATAACTTTTCTCCCTGCTCCAAAAGTTGCCTTTACTCCTGAGGAGTAAAGGCTTTTATAGCCTTTCTCCTATGGTCAAGCCCTCTCACAGAGTGACAAGTGTCGCACATGCCGGATGTTACAGGGACACTTGTCACTGTGGGAGAGGCTGGCAGTGCGGTCTGCAGTTTAGCTAATCTCAAACGCCATCTACGTGGACTTTTGCCGTCCACTTGGGCCAATGGGATTAGTTCTCTGGCCTCCATTGCTAAAAAGGGTTTCTCGATTCCCCCCCTCCCTCACATTTTTCTGTTTCGACCAAAAGTCGTGCAATTATTGAGAATCGTGGGGTGGGAGACCCGAGATCGAATCATGCAAAAGTGTCAACTCTGTTATAGGATGTTTATCCTGGAAGAAAGTTTGAGGCTGTCCTCCCCAAGTTTAGGTTCTTTACAGACACCTGGCCGGCAGGGGGATGATTCTCCCATAAACAGTCTGAGCCATGATTCCCCATGACAGGTTTCAAAGGGATCTGTCAATCGCGTTTATTGAGTATTCCAATATGTTAGGTCAACGGGATTTGTCGCGATCCTTCGGGATCGCACCCCTGTGGCGGCCGGTTGGCTCGGGTTAGTCCCGACTTGAACATCAACCTCCAATCTGTGTCCCGGGGTGAAGTAGTGATTTTACAATAGGCATTTTGCCTTAATAAGCCACCAGGAGCCCTCCCCGCTTGGCGGGAGAGAACAACACTCTCACTCTTAGGAGGGGAGGGCCGGACCCTTTTAAAAAGGGTCTAACATATATCTCGTAGGGGGTTTACCCTTATCTCGGGATCCGTTGGGGGTTAACCCGACTTCGTGACCTTTGAAAGGGGTCTACCTTATATCCGGTAAGGGGTTTACCCTTACCTCAGGATCCAGTGGGGGTTAGCCCAACCTCATGACCTTTGAAAAGGGTCTACCTTATATCTGGTAAGGGATTTACCCTTACCTCGGGATCCGGTGGGGGGTTAGCCCGACCTCATGACCTTTGAAAGGGGTCTACCTTATGTTTTGTAAGGGGTTGTCTTACCCCGGGATCCGGTGAGGGTTAGCCCGACCTCAACCTTGAGAAGAGCTTGCGTGTTTGAAGTAACCTGTCATGTACAGATTTCAACCCTTGCCACATGGCACACACTTATTAGCCTAATTTGAATTTCTAAAAAGGGAGTCAGCAGTACTACATGCTTGGAGGGCATTAAAATAGCAGTCAACATGAGATACTGGAAGCTAATTATTAAAGGTAACTCCAGTCACATTATTATGGAAGCAGCGGGTTCCACAAAATGCTCATGAAAGACTGTTTGTCTACTCTCTTAAGCTAAATCTTTACTCAAACAGTGCACTACACTAATTTTCAGCCATGTGTATAGGGAAGCCAACAGATTTTAAATTTTACTAGAAAAAAATAATTTTTATCTAATAATAATAATAAATAAATTCTATGATTATTATATTTTAGATTTTAATTATTTTATTTTTTATTATTATATAAAATAATTTCTATTTAATTTTTTAGGAGTTTTTAATTTTTTATCTTGAAAGAAAACTTTTAGAAAAAAGAAAACTATTTGAATATGTCTTCAATTGAGTCTATCACCACAACGTTCTATTACGCAAGACCTATATATGTGCACAAGACCTATATAGGTGCCCGTTGTGGGTGATGCTCTCATTCTCCTTTCAAAACTCTCGTTGTCTTGTTGACGCCCCCTTTCAAAGTCACGATAGGATTTGTTCTATAAAAGTTAGTCCGTTGAAGAAGAATTCAAATCACAAACATAGTGTTTAAACTCGGTATCGGATCGGGGATCGTCTCGGTCCGATACCGAGTTGGATCGGCCCATCCAAACATTGTTCGTTATTAAAAAAAAAAGGCAAAAAAAGCAGAAATAAAATTTCCTTAGTGCCCTTTTAAGTTCGTTTTATTTGCTTGTATAAATAAAACGAGGAGGAGAACGCAATAACGCCGAGAAGGAGAAGGAGAAGGAAGGAAAAAAAATAGAAGAAGAAGAAGAAGAGGCGCCGGCGGCGGACTCTCTTTCTCTCAGGCACCGGTGGTAACGGTAAGTCTCTCTCTCTCTCTCTCTCTCTCTCTCTCTCTCTCTCTCTGGTCCATCCCTCTACAGTCTGCCCTCGTTCTCTGAAAGATCTCTGAAATTTTCAACTGAAACTAGCGTTATTTGTTATCGGATTCCTAACGTTAAACCTGTTTGATTTGAACCCGATGCATTCCTATAAGCTTAGAAAACCAGCAGCAATGGAGTATGCTTTAGAGATTAAAATTCAGCTAGTACAGAAGGGGATCCGATCGAATCCAGTTGAAGATTTGGGGTTCAGTTTAGGTTTAGAGATTAAAATTTGGCTAGTAAAAAATACTGAAGCAAAGATTCTGGTTTCAATTGAAGATTTGGAGTGATGGGTTTGGGTTTCTGCTTGGAGAGGATTCGGATGTACAAAATACAAAAATCGGACGATTTGAACGGGATCGTCTGATCTAGGTCATTGATACCGATCCAGATCGTCCGATCTGGATCAGTATCGGACCGATCCATCAAATTATGGGATTTTTGGGGATCGGATTTAACTCGAAGATCAGATCGGTACGATCCCGAGTTGGATCGTTCGATCCAGATTGGGATCGGACGATCCTTTACACTATGATCACAAACACCAGATATAATATTATTGTATTTAACAAAAAAAAAAAACAGGTTATGATATTAATATTATAAAAGATTTGGGCCGGGTTCGGGTTGGAATCAACCCACTCCTAATCCCTCCCATTGTCATTTACTTATATTTTATATATATATATATAAAAACTAGTGGAAACCCCCTGCGATGCACGGGTGTTAAAAAACAGGTAAATGAACATTAACACATGATTAGAACTAAAGATGGTTCAGATAAATATCCTGCTAAGTTATTGAGTTATGTTTCCCATACAATTGACAATTTTGTTTATATTTTTATTTTATTTTATTTTTGTTTGAGGGTATTCAATGGGTGCTTTCAGTAAGATCCCTTTTCTGTTTCTCACAATGAAAGTCTCCAATTCACGGTATTTTTAATTCGTTAATTAAAAATTAAATATCAATGCTACAGATCAAGTAAATTGAATATAAGAGAACCAAATAGTTTACAAGTAGCTAAAAACAAACTAATACGAATAAAAAATAAAACTGAATTTGTCTTTTGGATCAGAACGAACCTAACCAAAGTGAACCGAAGTGGTTGATTCTCCTGAATCTTAAGTGAGAAGAAAAGAAAAAAAAAAATAAGTAAATAGGCTTTAGACAACATTGATCAAACTAATATGAATAAAAATAAAGAGAGATTTACCTTATGGATCAAAACGAACCCAAAGTGAACTGGCGTGATGGATTCTCCTGAATCCTAAGTGAGAAGAAAAAAGAAAAAAATAAGAAATAAATTGGCATTAGACAACAATGATCTTATTTATTAAAACATATAAATGCTACAAATCAAGCAAATTGAATCCAAGAGAGTATTTAGATTACTGCATGAACCAAACAGTCACTTTAACTGCAAGAAGTTGAAAACAAACGATGGGGGTGTTTGATAGGAATTATAGAATCAGATTCTATAATCCTAACTAAACATCCCTAATCGGAATATAATTCAGATTATAGAATTTGATTTTATAATCTTATCAAATCCATAATCCATGAAAAGCAAAAAATTTAAAATTGAGAATCCAAAATCTCCACCAAACGCCCAGAATACAAATAAAAAATAATGCTGGATTTACCTTCTTATGGATCTAAACGAACCAAACCGAAGTGGTGGATTCTCTCGAATCCTAAGTGAGAAGAAAAAAGAATAAAATAAGAATTAAATTAGCATTAGACAACATTGATCAAACTAATACGAATAGAAAATAAAGCTGGATTTACCTTATGAATCAGAACGAACCAACACAAAGTGAATCGAAGTGGCTGATTCTCCCGAATCCCAAGTGAGAAGAAAAAAGAAAAAAATAAGAAGTAAATTAGCAATAGACAACAATGATCTTATTTATTAAAAAAAAAAACTGCAAGAACCAAACGGTCACTTTGATTGCAAGAAGTTGAAAACAAATTAATATGAATAAAAATAAAGCTGGATTTACCTTATGGATCAGAACAAACTGAACCGAAGCGAACCAAAGTGGTGGATTCTCTCAAATCCTAATTAGGAATCCCACATCTAATACTTGTGTGACATTTTTTTCAAGGGAAATGGAAGATCCGCAGGAAAATCAAGAGCGAAAATAAATAACAACACAATATGAAACAAAATCATTGGATTAATACCCAAACTAGGAATCCCACATCTAGTATAAGACGAAACACATGAAATATGAAAACACAAACAAAAAAAGAAAATACTTGTTCACAATTGAAACAAAAGAAATCAAACTCTCGGATCAAAATGAAACCAATTCTCAAGGAGATTGGAAGATCCGTAGACAAATCAAGAGTGAAAATCATACTACTCTTATAAATAACAACACAATATGAAACAAAATCATTGAATTAATGCCCAAATTAAGAATCCCACATCTAATACTTTGTGCAAGACGAAACCACACATATTATTTTTCTGAGATTTAATCATAAATACTTATTGCCAAAATTGCCACGGATAGGAGCATTATTCTTTTATTTTACTTGCTGTCTGTTTGCATTATATTCCCCTAATTCAGAAACACCCAGAATACAGTGGAAAGCAATAAATACACACCTTAATCTGTAATAATCAATTAATAAAAGAATATATAATAAGATGCTACTTTCTGTAGCTACAACGCTCTTAACAATTAATCTAAGCAAACGTTCCAATTATAGACTTTCAAGTCAAAGTCTTGAGATTTTTCGAGCAAATGCCTCACTTCTCTCGTAAACTTAGTGTCTTTAGCAAGTAACAAAGCAAATCCCCCACCACCAGCACGCACAAGCTTGTAGCCACAGCAGAAGGGATCAACGAACTCAAAGAGCCCATCCACAAATTCATTGCTCCCATACTCGATAACTAAACAAAGTGAAGAGACAATCCAAACCACCAAATTTGAATCAAATCATACAAAGTCAGCACTGTAATAACCATATTTCAAATACAAAATCAAAAATAAGAAACTGAGTGGGCTTCCGAGAGATAAGACAATTTACTTCATAGAGATTCAAGGCAAACTCTGGTACCTAAAAGAGATTTTAAGTTTTACCTAATGACCATGAAAAGATAACATACCACACTAAAGGGGGCTATTAATTATGTTTCAATGTGGTTAATTTTGTGGACGAAAAAGAGCTGGAATGTACAATTTGACCAAGTAAAATTAAAAAGTTGTACTGATGACCCTCAATTTGAAAATTCAAATTGGACCAATAAGGAGAAGCCATCTGGCAGGCTCCCGGGCATAATTTATCCCTTTCCCGCCAGAGTATATATATCCGAATTTCAAGGGACAATTTGATCTTATTCCAAAACCGAGAATAGACTTTATGATCTAAACTTGATATTGAATAAAGACAATTTGATCTTATTCCAAATCCGAGAATAGACTTTATGATCTAAGCTCGAGATTGAATAAAGACATTTTGATCTTATTCCAAATCCGAGAATAGGCTTTATAAATCATTCTCAAGATCAATAAGAAACTATCCAAATTGAAATAGGAGTTATAATCCTCACCTAACTACAAAGGTTCATATCGATTACATCAAAACCCTCACACACTGATGAAGGGTTACCTAAGAAGCAATGACATTACTTTAGTTTTAAAGCAACATGGACTTCTTTCCACGTCCCAAAAAGGGAACTACTTTGGGACAATTATATGCCAAGTATAAAGACACCCGAGATCACATGTTTATGTTGTGGTACAAGTTCAAATGTAACTTTACCGATGTTGCGAAATATGGCACTTGTAATTGAGTTAAAATCATTATCCTTAGGATATCGAACTCGAGAACAACGTCCCGAACCTCTTAAGTTATCAGTATAATAAGACAAAAGGGGGGGGGGATCGAGACACCTAAAGGAAGGGTGGCCCAGAGAAACGTCCCATCAGACCCATGGGGGTTGTTGGCAGATGACTAGACCCACATGGGCGGTATCACATCAGAGGGACTGAGCACAAGGCAGAGATTACTTCCACATTTGTATAAAGTAACAGGTGACAGTCGAGGTATGGGTCAGGACACGTGGAATCATCCTGTCGTGTCTGGCCCCGATGATTGACACTTGTCACTTACACCTTGTTTGAGAACTTTGGCTATAAAAGCCCTCATTCTCATTCAAACAGGGGTCGACACTTGGTGCAAAAAAGAAGAGCTTGCTGACAAATTTAAAGTCTCTAACTTAGAAACTTATCTGTCCGAAGTGCCATCTTTGAATCCATTCCTTGGGATTTTCAAACCTTCCCCTTGAGTCTGTTGGTGATTTGACTTAGCAATACAAGGAAACCTCGTATTGGAACGGCTGTCAAGTTTAGGCCAATACGAGACAGGTCTTTGAACCGATATTCCCCCCGTGTAAACCATTCACAAGGTGACACCTGTCACTTTATTAAACTTGTTTCTGTTAGCCGTTTTCGGGGATCAACATTTGGCGACTCCACTGGGGAGCCTGTTAAGTTTCCCACTCTACTTTCCTCTTTTGTTTTCCTGGTGATCATAATCATCTGAAAAATCCACCAGCAACCATGCAAAATCAGCAAGATTCATCTAAAAACCAGGGCAGGACTGTTACCGACGACCCTGTAATCCTTCGCCTGGGATTAGATCCACCTCCCACCACTGAGACCCCAACCCCACCTCGAGAACCACGTTTTCCAACCCCTCCTCCACCAACTATACCACGAACAAGCTCTCATTTCCCTAAAGCCTCCTTTACAACCCTTGTTGAGACCATGTGGTTTATCTAGCAGCAGCTAATGCTATTGTCGGCTCAGCAAAACAATCATCAAAATCTCCTCCCTCCGCAATCGTCCCCCTCTTTATCTACTTCTAGAGAAGGAGTAAGACTCACTCCTGGACCTTGTCACCAACCAACATTCCTATAACCGACTATACCGGCTCCAATACCTCGAGAAGGAGTAGCTGATCCGATTACCGAATCAGCTGTTGAACCGTTCTCACTCCCGTTAGCTTTACCACCAACAACCTCGATACAACCAACCATTTTACCCTAGAGCTTTTGTTACGTTGGCCGATGTTGAGGCCTTGCTTTCGAGATCTTGTTAGCGAGATCTTAATTGGGTGGATAGTGATTTCCGACCTCCCTACCCGATTTCACTTCTACAGAAGCCTTACCCTAAATATTATGGCAGCCCAAAATTCCAGAAGTTCACTGGTCAGACCGGCAATGTAAAGGAGCACATCATCCGTTTCATCGAAGCTCTCGATTCTTATGCCTCGGATCGTGATTTGCGATTAAGGGAGTTCTCGAAGTCATTATCCGAGAAAGCTTACACATGGTATAATAATCTTCAACCCGGTTCTGTTCATACTTGGGAAGATTTGGCTTCCCTCTTTTACAAGAAATTCTTTTTCACCGAGGAAGCCTTCACCATAGTAGATCTTAGCCGAGAACGCCAGCTGCCCACTGAAAGCATGTTCGACTAAGTCAGGAGATTCCGGGGTCTTGTGATGTCTTGCACAGACTCGGAGGAGGAATCTCGCTTTGTAGATATATGCATAGCCGGGATGCACCCCGAGTACCGAATCCACGTGGAGAATTTGAAGCTTCAGAGTTTCACCCTTTTAATCGATGCTGCCAGGCGAACGGGAGTATCGGTACCATCTATTAATGCTACCAAGAAGCAGATGGACAAGAAACGCGGGGTCGAGTCTACTCTTGTGGAAGGAGACTCCCCTGTGAGGTCAAAGAAGAAAGGGAGGAAAGATGATCGACTGGTTCCACCAGCACCGATTGTTCACCAGCCCAACTCGATATTCTACTGAAGAATTGGATCAAGGACAACCGAATTGTTCTATCAGCTGTGAAGAAGGAGCCGACGGCCCAGGAGATGCGGGGTCCTCGATACTGCAAATTTCACAAAAACGCCAGCCACCGAACCTTTGATTGTTACTCTTTGAGAAGAATTTACCATGCCAGAGTGAATAGTGGTGAAGTCGATTTACAAAAAGAACGAGTTCATGCAGACCCTTTGCCAGTTCATAAAGGCAAAGGGAAGGTAGTGGTAAATGTGGTTGTGTCGGAGGCCGAAAATCGGACTGTTATTAGAAGAGAACCAATGTTGCCAAAGTTCAGGCGCTTGGAAGACAGTCTGAAAGAGATTGATTTTTCAAAATCGGAGCAAGTTGCTATAAGAACCTATGCTCAAAGATTGTTGCTACGAGAAGCAGAAGAAGCATGTGTTGTGGAGGTCAAGGATGAGGTGATCGCATTCGGCAAGGATGATATGATGGTCCCTCATGAGGACCACTGCCGAGCCTTGTATTTAAATTCTATTTTGCAGGAAGTTGACATCCGGAGATCGCTGATCGATGCCGGGTCTTCTGTGAACATCATCCCCCTTAGCATTCTAAAGGCTATTGGGGTCTCGGAAGGATGAATTATTCCTTAGTCCATGAGGATATTCGGTTTCAAAGCTCGAACTCAGAACACTCTGGGTCACTTCACCCTCGAGCACTAGTTCGGACCATACAAACACCCAACTCTCTTTCATGTACTCAACAGCAGCCCTTCTTACCACATTCTCCTTGGTCAACCTTGGATCCACCGATGACGTCTTGTCCCTTCTACCTTTCATCAGTGCTTCAAGGGAATCAGGAAAGGGAAGATGGTTCGGTTGGTTGCCGACCATTGTCCTTTCAACGAAACCGAGGTTCACTTTGCCGATGCAGCCGAATACGACAAGTTGGCACCGGCTGGCGAATGCCAAGTATCTCTACCACGGGGGATTTCGTTACCCTCCTGGACTGAGATTCAAGCAAGTCCTGAGCATACACTATCCGAGCCTGGGCCATCGAAGAGGAAGCAGAAGGAGGAAAAGAAGAAGGAGAACAAAGGGAAGAAGGAAGAAGAGAAAATTAAGAGACAAGCAGAAAATGTTCCTTCCAAACTCGCCACTAAAGCTCGTTGCATCCGAGTTGACACACCTGATGGGCAAATTGTTTATAAGCTTTGGACTGAGGTCAGTCAACCCGAGTTAGATACTCAGAAGGAAGAACCGGTTTTGACCGAATTGGAAATTCGAGAACCGATGGCCTATGACATCGGGGAGTCGGAGGACGATGATTATGATAATCTTTCCCTCATGGCTGATATTTTTGAAGCAAGTCATGACATCAGAGAAGCACCCGAATGTCTAGAAGACGGAGTCAAATCCGTTCTCAAGACCCTGGAAGAAGTAAACTTAGGAAATGAAGACACCAAGCAAGCTACCTTTGTGAACTCCAATTTGTCCTTGGAGGAAAAATGTAATCTCGTCTGTTTGTTGAAGGAATACAAAGATATCTTTGCTTGGTCGTATGATGAGATGTGTGATTTGGACCCTAGCCTAGTCACGCACCAGCTTCACCTGTCCCCCAACATCAAGCATGTCAAACAACATTCTCGAATATTCAAACCTGAGATTCAGTTGCAAATCAAAAGTGAAGTCGAGAAGCTGCTCAAGGCAGGTTTTATTAAACCCATTCAGCATCCAGTCTGGCTCGCTAACATAGTCCCAGTTAAGAAGAAGAATGGGCAAATCCGATGTTGTGTCGATTTTTGAGACCTTAATAAGGCAAGTCCCAAGGATGAATTCCCCTTGCCTAATATGGATCTCTTAATCGACGCCACGGCCGGACATTCCACGTTCTCCTTTATGGACGGTTTCAGCGGATACATTCAGATTCGAATGCACCAGTCCAATGCTCCGAATACAGCATTTCGGACTCCTATAGGTAATTTTTATTACACTGTTATGCCTTTTGGCTTAAAGAATGCTGGAGCAACTTACCAACGTGCCATGACGGCCATATTCCATGACATGATTCATCAAGAAGTTGAAGATTATGTAGATGATATAGTGGTCGAATCCCGAGAACGAAGTGAGCACCTTGAGGTGTTGAGAAGAGTCTCTAAGTGATGTCGCCTATATAATCTGAAGATGAACCCGGCCAAATGCGCCTTCGGAGTTACTGGGGGAAAATTTCTAGGATTTGTTGTTCATCGACAAGGAATTGATCTCGACCTCGCCAAATCAAAATCCATTCTCGAGTTGATTCCTCCCCAAATCCAAAAAACAGCTGAAATCCTTTCTCGGGAAGGTCTTATATATCAGAAGATTTATTCCTAGTCTCTTTGCTCACATCTCACCACTTATGCCTTTGCTTCGCAAAGGAGCTGTCTTTCTTTGGTCTCAAGAATGTCAGGAAGCTTTTGAAAAGATCAAGAATGTTCTGCGTCATCCCCACACTATGATTTCACCGGTACCCGGGAAACCACTACGGATCTACTTGGCTACCTCGGATGACCCCATCGAAGGACTATTAGCTCAAGTGGATGCCGAAGGTATCAAAAGACCGGTGTACTATATTAGTAGGCTTCTCCGAGTTCCCGAATTGAAGTACACACAGATTGACAGGTTTTGTCTCGCTTTTGCGCATATAACTCGCAAGCTGAGACATTAGCTGTTGGCTTGTCCGACTTATTTGATCACCAAAGTAAATCCTTTGAGATATTTGCTATCCCCACCAGTCCTCACTGGCAGATACACTAAATGGCTCCTACAATTATCCGAACTCGACATTTCCTGCGAACATCCTCACTCCACCCGAGGACAGGCCGTTGCAGATCTACTGGCAGCCTTCTCCAAGGTTGAAGAAGAAGAGTTGCCCGAATTTGAGATTGACAGAGCTGAAGATCGGGAATGGATAATGAAATTTGATGGCTCAGTTAACGCCGACGGAGGCGGTGCCGGTATTGAATTCATAGCCGATAACGGCTACCATCTTTATTTTTCTTTCAGGTTGAATTTCTTATACAACAATAACAGAACCGAGTACGAAGCATTGCTGATCGGACTCATCCTGGCAAAACAATTACGAATGGATAGACTAAGAATCTTTGGAGACTCGAAGGTTATCATTTCGCAAATAAATGAGGACTTCGCTATTAAGGAACCGGAGTTGGCACCTTACAGAACAACAATACAAGCTCTGATGAGGAAATTCTCAGAATGTACTCTATCTTATATCTCGAGATTGAAAAATCATCAGGTAGACCTTCTCGCCAATCTCGGGAGTAGGATCACTATGGAAGGGCACTCGCAG
>JAUPMG010078442.1:0-12930 GCA_031762675.1 Pachysandra terminalis | reverse complement strand
TTTTGTGTCTACATAATGAAGGCCAAGTTGGATACTTTTCCAGACAATATGAACAATATTTATAATCTGTCCAAGGCATGGCCCAACATTGAGATATAACAGAGAATGAAGCTGTTGCTAATCTTTCCTTTCCAAAAATGATTAGTGACCATGTGTTGTAACTGTTAATAAATCCCATATGACCAGAGGATGAAGCTGTTGCTCTAAGCAGTTAGGCCTCTAGAGAATATTTGGTTTTTTGAAATACTAAGCTATGTTGGTAGCATTTTGTATAAAACTTCAGATTTAGGAACAAGGTTCTGAACGTCCCATTAAGGGTGTGAAAACAATCTGTGTAGTTCAATCATCATGTGCTTGTTCCTGCCCCAACTTCTTCATTGAACACACTGCTTTTAATGCATCTGTTCATCTTCCAGACTTAAACATGGAAGGGCCTCCAGTATGGTTGTAAATGTAATTGTTGTAAAGACATGTCGGTATACCTTTTTGGGGACATGTCGGCAACATGGAGGAAAAAAAGTTGAAAAACAGGGTTTTTTAAATGAAATTTAATAAAAAAAAAATTTAAATGTATTTAAATAACCTAAAATATGAAAAAAGTAATGTATATATACTGATTGACATATATTTGAGAGGTACGGTTATGTATCGGCATGGGAAAAAAATAGAGAAATCATCTACAATGATAGCCTAAATAAGATAAACATTTCCAAATACACTAAACACAATATTAAGGCTATCATTATATGGAGTGATACCAATATTGCCACTATATAAAGATTATACAATATGGTCAATATACGGATGGTGGGGGGTGATAGAGATGATATTGAGCCGGGGCGCCACTATTTTTGGATTTGAATTACTGACGTCTTCATTTGATTTTACTCATTTCATCTAATTGTATTCTCCCATTTAGGCAATTTTATTCTGTTTAGTGTATTTAAATACGTTTATCTCCTATGTAGGCTAACACTGAATAATTTCTTAATTTTTTCCAAGCTGGTTTGTACCTCCCAAAATGTAGTGTGTATATATATATATATATAAGATACCTTTTTTGTTATATTTTGAATTATTTAAATGCATTTAGCTCTAAATTAGATCCCTACAAAGTTTCATTAAAACAAATTCCCATTTTTTTACTTTTTCTTCAATTGTTTTTTTCTTTTTTCCCACTATGTCCCCTAGATGTCAGTGATATGATATGTCCCCACTGGAGAAACTTCGGCCCTAATGTCATGTGCCCCACCCCAAGTAGGAACATGTAGGCGGCATGTTGTTGACATGTGGACAACATGCTGCTAATATGTTGCGACATTTAAAACACTGGCTTCTAGCAATGCTTCGGATTTTTATAGTTCATTTTACATGGATGTTTTATTTACAGTTTTTTTTTATTTCTGACAGACAATTTCTAATTTGCAAAACTGCAATGCTAGAAATGGAAAATTA
This sequence comes from Pachysandra terminalis, assembly GCA_031762675.1. Classification (NCBI taxonomy): domain Eukaryota; kingdom Viridiplantae; phylum Streptophyta; class Magnoliopsida; order Buxales; family Buxaceae; genus Pachysandra; species Pachysandra terminalis. The sequence goes on along the minus strand of JAUPMG010078442.1, from coordinate 11,475 downwards.
TTTAGATTACTTTGAGCGATGATATATGACGTAGCAGCCTTTGTTTTCAAGATTGGGTAATGTTATAGTAGTGGTACATTATCCATCCTTTGGTTCATGATTTGCTTATACATGAAAGATTGATTTGATACACAATTTTGCGGATGTAAAACGAATCACGTATTTGCATCATATGCTAATGTAAGAACCTTTGTTAGATCATTCTTTAGCTGTGCAACTGTTTCCCTGTGTTCTTGATGACCAGGCTGAAGGAAAGAAAAGAATGAAGGCAATTGGTAAAGTTGATGTACCTCAGGAAGCTTTCATGGCGGTGTTGAAACTGGAAAAGGAGGTGCTATGATCATATTAATTACATCCTGTATCGAGAAACCAAAAAGATGGCCATAATGATAAATCAAGAATTATCGTGGGAAAGATATGACTAGCTTCAATATCTCCATCAGTACTCGAGTGTACTTGTTGGTTTTGGCTGTGATTTGTCAGTGTTGGAAAAATACGTTCAGTTGCAGAATGAATAACCTCAGTTTGTTCAAGTAATTCTTTTGCAGTCTTGTCAGATCAAAGTTTGAAAATTCTTTTTTTCATTTAACAGCAGCAAATTTGTTCATTTCAGGTGTTTGCTGGAGCCAAAGGGTTTAGTCCTGTATTTAACTTGGTACCTAACAGATACAAATATTTGTAGGATGTAATTTTGGGATGACTGCCCATTTGTTGTGGAAGGAATCGGCTACCAACCTATATCAGTACTGTACATCTCTCTCTCTCTCTCTCTTTCTCTCTCTCCATTTGTGTATGGTAACTTTTGTATAGCCAAACTTTCTTCTTGTACTTCCAAAACCAGTTGGAGCTGTTACTGTGCCCTTTTCATTTATTTAAGCAGTTTTCCTTTTTAAGTTTTGGTAAACTGTAAGTAATAATCTTACACATATTTCAGAAGCCAGCCCTTTTATTCGTTCATGTGGGATGGTATCTTTTGTAATTTTGAGTCCATACTCTCATTTAGTAGAGAACTGTTCTCGCTTTGTTTTGGTTAAGAATTCAAGAATTTGAGAACTGTTCTCACTTTGTTTTGGTTAAGAATTCAAGAATTTTAGATGCTTTTGTGAAGCACTGGTGTATGTAGTGATTAAGGCTAGATTTCATATTTATTTTCTGAAATTTGAGAAATTATATATAATGTATATGTAAAGAGTTCAAAACTCAGACCTTCATACATGTTGCAGATTAAACCGTGAATGAGCAATGTTTGGCCGATAAGTCATGTAAGAAACCATTCTGTAAGGCAGTGAGAGTATTTGTACATTTAGAGTTAATACATTATGACATTTGTAGACCAATTAATATTAGGACTTGCTACATAGTTTTTTTTCATCATATTTATAAATGTTTACACGTGATACGGTTATGTGTACTTGATTTTTTACAAATCAAAAGCATTAGATTGCTTTAGACGTTTTGTAGTTAAAGTCAAGAACCAGTTGGATCGACACATCAAGTGTCTCTGTACCAATAGAGAGCATGGGTATTTATCGGATTTATTCCTAGAGTTATGTGAAGAACAATGAATTGCAATTGACAATCCATTGCACACCAGAATAGTATTATAGAGAAAAGGAATCGTACGTTGTTAGACATAGTCAGATCGATGATGACACGTGCGAACCCACCTATTTGATTTTAAAAATACACATTGATGTCTACAACTTACATCCTGAAGTGTCTTTACGAAATCAGTTCCTAGCACACCATACTAATTATAGACAGTCAGAGTGCTTAACCTAACTCACATGAGGTTATAAGGGTCGACATGTCATGTTCATGTGACTTCCCACCAGAGGGGAAACCTATACAAAAGAGTTGTTGTCACGCTCAAAATCTGAGATATGAGATCTAGAGGATTTCCAAGGGAATAACCTTCGGATTCAACATGTGGATACGAATAGCCATTCATAATGCATAATCACTATCATGGTTAATCAAAGTTTAAATAATAAATGAGCAGAAGTCCGTACAATTTAAAACCTTTAACTTAACTAGTACTAGTTAAGCTCAATCCCACATAATCAAATAAACATCTAATCTATTACAATTTTAAGCCCACTTGGGTCAAACCAAAGTTAATAATAAAAAGAATAAAATCCATTCCATTGTTCACTAAGTATCTGAAAACAAAGTCGTCTAGCAAGAGTTCATCTCCCAATCCATGCAATACTCGAATTGGTTACTAGTTTCAACATAAGGATGAGCCACAGGCCAGTAGGAAAATTGAGAGAAATTACAATAACTGTCTCTATAGAATCATAATAATACATCACTCATAGTGTATTAGCATGCTCATTATTATATTAACATACTATTCAATAATTATATCACATAGCACATTGTAATCCCATTACATTCCATCAAAGTTTATCAATCATACAATCTCATCGTAATTGTAAATCACACATATAATCATATCATATCATAACAATTCATTCACATGGTCTTACCATGATAAACCATAGGTCCACATGATTCTATCATGCATGAGCACCTAATCCACATAATCCCTTTACGCATTAAAACATAATCTACATGTGTCATGCTCCAAATCCGAGATATAGGATCTCGAGGATTCCAAGGAAATGAACTTCAGATCCACCACGTGGAAACGGATAACCAGCCACATATTCAACCCAATCAAGGTTATATCAGTCTCAACAATATAATCAACAACGAAAGTCTCACATAAAATCAAACCATAGCTCAACCCAAGTCTGTTGAGCCATACACCCACAATGTAAAATGAAATAATCTCTGTTACAAGTTTCTGCCCACTCGGGGTCAAACCAAATAAAATAAAAACTGAAATAACATATCAATTTGCTAAAACCAAAAGCATCTCCTCGCCAGCTAGCCAGATCAACCGAACTGATTTCCTGAAGAGTTAAGGGTCAGCCGAAGCCTAGTAGAGAAAGCCAACGAAACTACAACAATTACTTTTATACATGCATAACAATACAATTGATTCATGCATCTCAATCACCACATAATATTACAGTCATATGTGAATCATACTTATCATCATATTAAAACTCGCATAATGAGTATGTATATCACAATCATCATAGTAATGTCTTTTCACATGGAAAACCATACAACAGTCATATTATATCAAATTAACAGTTCACAAAACCTCATAGTCCCACTATGTTAATACTACCCACATGATCCCATCATGTCTACACAGAATCTACATAGTCCCACTATGTTCCACAACAAAACATACGTACACATGGTCCCACAATGTAACACAAGCATACAAGTATCACATCAATCACAGTCTCATTATGTTTTCAAACAATATCTATATGGTCCCACCATACCGCGACCAATCACCACATGTTCCCACCATGCTACGACCAAACATCCACAAGGTCCCACCTTGCTACGACCAATCATCCACAAGGTCCCACTTTGATACGACCAATGCGACCCAATCACAAACACATACAAGTCAAACAAGTCACAAATGGAAATGTACCACAATCAACTCAATCACATGTGCAGTGCAATGCAAGTGTATGATGCAATTATGAAGTGAGATGAAGTGAAGTGCAATGCAATGCAGGTATAATCAGGCCTACCTCAATCACGTGCTCAATTCAACTCACGACTATACGACTCATTATTTTAGGGACTTGCACTCACGGTAGAAGCCACCATTCCTATTCTTTAAGAGATTTGCACTCATGGTAGAATACACCAGTAACAACCATTCTTTTAGGGACTTTCACCCATGGAGGAAACCACCTGTACCATTCCTTTATGGACTTGCACTCACGGTGGAAATACACTTATATCAGTAACCCATTCTTGTAGGGACTTGCACCCATGGAGGAATGCCACCATTCTTACTCCTTAAGAGACTTGCACTCACGGTGGAATACACCAATAGACCACATTCCTTTAGGGACTTGAACTCACGGTGGAAGCACACCTGTAACCAGACCTTTCCTTTAGGGACTTGCACCCACGGTGAAAATACGCATGTACAAACATTTCCTTTAGAAACATTTCATTTATAGACTTTCATCCATGGTGGAATACACCCATCCAAGATCATAATTTAAGTCGTACAATCATTCAATCACAAACAACCACTCACAAATGTGGATACTCCCAGTACCCTCATACAACATACAAATCATTATCATCATAGTCAAACACAAGCCAAATAGTGGATGCTATAAGCACCACTCAAACCAACCAAATTCCTACGCAAGCATTTCTATTCATTCTAGTCATACCTTGTGGTCTTATAATTATATCCAATCCATTAGAGTTCATGTCACCTTATGTTCCATCCAAAACAGCCCTATATTCTTGAATTTAGAACATTCCTCTATACTTTTTAACATTCGACCAAATCTACTCATTTTGCCCACAAACCAATTACACAGGCATATGTACAACTCATCTACGGATCTTCCCTTAACATTTCTCCCCATTTGGAGCTCGGTAGGTCATTAGTACCTGCCGAAATTCTCGATAGGTTATCTACCGAGGCTCGGTAGAATGTCCTGAGAGCTTGATTTTCTTGGGATTTTCGGTAGACGTCTCGGCATCTATCGAGAGTCATACTGAACGAGCAATTCGGCCCAATTCTGAGTTTTTCTCCTAGGGTTTCATGCCCATAACCCAAATATAAGTTTCTAAGATCATAAACCTCAATTTTCAGTCTCTAAATAATGTATGTATGATCATTACTTCATATATGTAAAAACCCAGTTTATACTACAGATCTAAACCATCAAATCAACCATCATAATAATACAAATCTCATAATTTACATATGATCCTATGCTTATTCACAAGAAGATTTTATAATGGTGATGATTTTTTTTAAACACATATGATATAGTTGAAAATACTTTTCTAGGATCTGAAGGACCTTCTTGGGTAAAGATGAAAATAAATCACTTTCCTAGGTCATAAAAGACATTCCTAGAGAATGATGAAAATAAACACTTGGAATGAAAATGAATCACTTTTCTAGGTCATAACAGACCTTCCTGGGAAGGGTGAAAGTTGATCACTTCTCTAGGTCATAAAAGGAATCCCTGGAGAAGGATGGAAATAACTCACTTCCCTATGTCGTAAAAGTCTATCCTGAAGGAGGATGAATTTTGATCACTTCACTAGGGCATAAAAGACCTTCCTGAAGAAGGAGACAAATAAACACTTAAAATGAAAATGAATCACTTCTGTAGGTCATATCAGACCTTCTTGGAGAAGGATGAAATTTGATAACTCCTCTAGGTCATAGAAGATCTTCCGGGAGAAGGATGAAAATAAATCACTCCCCTAGGTCATAAAAGACCTTTTTGGAGGAGGCAAATAAATACTTAAAATGAAAATGAATCACTTCTTTAGGTCATAACAGACCTTCCTGGAGAAGCATGAAATTTGACCACTTCTCTAGGTCATAAAAGACCTTCTGGGAGAAGGATGAAAATAAATCACTTCCTTTCGTCAAAAAAGACCTTTCTAGAGAAGGAGAAAAATAAACACTTAGAATGAAAACGAATCCATTCTTTAGGTCATAATTGACCTTCTTGGAGAACGATGAAATTTGATCACTTCTCTAGGTCATAAAAGACCTTCCCGAAGAAGGATGAAGATAACTGACTTCCCTAGGTCATAAAAGACCTTCCTGGAGAAGGAGGCAAAAACAACACTTAGAATAAAAATGAATCACTTCTTTAGGTCATAGCAAGTCTTCTTGAAGAAGCATAAAAATGGATCTTTTCTCTAAGTCGTAAAAAACATTCTTGGAGAATGATGAAAATAAATCACTTAAGATAAAAATGAATCACTTCTTTAGGTTTTGAGAGACCTTGGAGAATGATGAAAATAATCACTAAAGACGAAAATGAATCACTTCTCTAGGTCATAAGAGACCTTCCTAGAGAAGGATGAGAATCAGAACACCAATTCCAAAAAGCACAAGGACCTCCTTGGAAGAGGGCCAAAACAATATCATTTCCCTAGGTTATGAAAGACCTTCTTGGAGAAATGTAAGATAAAAGTCTCACTTCCTTTGCTCTAGAGAGCCCTTGGTGTAATGACTCGCAAAATTTTGAATTTCTGTTGTGGGTAGTTTAGTAAATTTCCCTGACCTGTTAAAAAAAAACCATAACAGGGTGTTGGCATAAACTATGACTATGTACTAGTGGGCTGTTAGCCTCCCATATTCTTTTGGACTTATGAGACACATATATGCTCATTGGATGGTTATACACAAGGTTTGGACCAGCCCTTGTAGCCTTTTAGTTAGGCAGCCCAAACTTGAGCCCATGAGACACCAAATACTAAGAGAGGAGTATAAATACTCTCTTTATGTGCTAAACATTAAAATTTTGCTGGAAGTTTGGAAGAATGGGAGAAACCCTAGAGCTGGGGGTTATGGAGGAGGATGAGAAATGCTGGAGCAAATTTCACCATTAATGTAGGTGAGTAATTCTCCAATACCTGAGTATTTAAAAACAAACTCTTTTCTGGTTATATGTGCATTCCTTCCATTCAAGATAATGTGATTAATGCTATGAATATGAATAAACTCAGATTATTAGTGTCTTGAGTGAATGAACTTGCATGTTGTATCGTATGTCTAAGGTTGATTTCCTGAGAAGCACCTTTTGTTGATTTATTTATGTGATCTATGAGTTATAGGGTTTTAAATGCTAAAATCCTCAAAGTTGTGAATGTGCTTGTTTGGTAAGTGGAAGGCTTGAAAACAACACCTTATACTTATGACGATCTTCCCTTGGAACCATGGGGAGAACCCCCTTCAACCCCATGATTTCTGCAACCTAAACAAGTCCTAAAAATCCAAAATCGTGTCCGTCAGTGAGTGGTCAGCCCACCGATGCACTCTGAGACAGGGACACATTTTGAGTATTGCAGACCGTCGGTGGGTGTCGGTCCGCCGACACATCCACTGACAGAGAACCCCTTCTTTGTGATTAGCCTGTCGGTGAGTGGTCGGACTCACCGACGTACCCACCAATGAAGAGAATCGGTGAGTAGTTGGACCTCGGAGAACCCGCCGACCAAGCCAAGTAATTATGTAGATTGAACCGTCACAGGGTGACCGGTGCACCGACTCACCCACCGAAGATGGAGCCTTCGTTGCCTCCTCAACCTCCGAAGGATCCACCGACTGAGACCTAAGTTTGAACCTTCGACCGTCGGTGAATGGTCGGACCCACTGACACACTCACCGATACCCATCGGTGCTTGTCCCCTCATCCCGAGGGTGCCACCAAAGAGAATAGTCCACATGTTCACATTTGACCATCGTGAGTGGTCAGGTCCACTGACACACTCGCCGATGCCCATCGGTGCCTGCCCTTGTGGTCAGAGGGTGCCACCGAAGGGCATTGCCCTTGTGTGAGTATATTGCACCGTCGGTGAGTGGTTGGTCCACCGATGCACTCATCGACAGAACTTAACTCTATTATATGTTTCTCCGTCGGTGGATCCTCTGGTCCACCTACGAACCCACTGAAGGTGAGTTTCTTTGTTTTTGAGAATAAGAGTTTGAGGGTAGGGAGTGCGTTACTCCATAGACCAGGATCATTTATGAGATCATGGATTGAAGTGAAGAACATGGTGATTACAACTCATAGTTTTCAAATGTTAAATGTTTAAACCATCTTGATGGATTACATAATTAATCTTATGTTATGTCCCATGGACGCTATGAATACATGTTAGGGTTAATGCATGTAATGACTAAATTTAAATGGTTGTCTTCAGAGAATTCATGTCTCAATTACATGAGTGAATGCCATGGATGTGAAAAAATCCATTGATATGATGTGATGATTGGATGTAATTGCTTTTGTAATCGGTTGTTTTCCCCTTTTGCATTATCTAAATTATATTAACTCTAACATGGAGACCTTGTTTGTTGGACCCACGGTCGGGATGACCCTCAGGTGTTACTTGAGATTGAGTAAAGTGAAATGATTATGTGGACGGATACACCTGATGGGCATGACCGGGTGAGGACCAAAGATGTCCAATAGGCCCCGATGTGATATCGTTTTTGATTAGAAATGTTTGGTGTCTTGAACTGGGATGAATGCCACAGAGGGAGGTTCACGAAGTTAATGCCCTTGGACTATCCTGTTTAGATGATGTGTCCTGGATAAAAATAAAAGCGGGGCATGAATTCTCGGGGGTCGCAAATCCCTTAAAACTATGCTGTACACACAGAATTGGCGTGGTATCCTTAGCCCTAATGGAGCCATGACTCCATGAGTGAGACCCACGGTGTTACAGTCCGGATCTTGCGTGCATCTCCAGATTTCATGACAGAAACATTACATGCATATCATTTATGTTTGTGAATGATTATAATTGTGAGTGGGAACTAGACTTATGTATGCTCATGGAGCATCCTGCATTGAGTAGTTTTGTAGGTCTGAGAGCATTGATAAATATGATACCTGGACTTGTGAGATTGGATGAGAGAATTGCATTTAGTTGTAATTGTGGTTAATTGATGTAATGTGTTACTGAGTGAATTGTAGATCATTGTATATCATTGAGTTTGACTTACTCCTCAGTATACTAGTGGAATATTGGGGGTAATGTTACTGATTACCCAACACAGGTCAGTATGAGCACTTGTCTCCCCATGTCATATTTCTCTTAATACTTTCGCTGCATATATATGACTGGATTGTGTTTCTGGGTAGATACCCAAGTATTGTGGATTTACTTGTGAGCTGTGTAGCTTACCCTTAAGGGATCTATTTTTCAGGTTATGCTGCGCACTCTGTAAATACAAGGATGGATTTGGATAGGAAGCTCCCACACACTTATGCATACAATGGGCTGGGTATTGAATTTCACTTAGTTCTGTTTACTTTAGCTCTTGTTTACTTACTTGGTTACCACCTCCTGGTGAGGGGGTGAGAGTTACGTCGCCAGATTCTTGAGGTTAATCTCAGAGGAGTATACCGTAGAATTGGGTTGTGACAAAGTGGTATCAGAGCTAAAGATAATAAATCTTAGAGACAAGTATAGGTGTAACTTAAACTTAATGATAAGGCTGGGTTGGCACAAGCACTATAGAATGAATAGATGAAGGGATAGATATGTGAAGATGAGTGTGAGGGTTGTGTGTTGGATGTGGTTTCGTAAGGGTTATTTTCCGAAGGGTGCTCAAGTATGGTAAGGCCACTATCTCTAAACACCCTTGGATTGAACCTTAAGAAATTAATGTTTGGCTAGTATACTGGGTCGAGAGGTCCGGATGGACATGACCACCAAAGGCTTCAAAGATGTTCGGTGCGAAAGCTTACTCATATGTATAACCGTAACACTGACCAAGTACCTCCATGAGTATAAGGGACGATGTAGTTGCAAATACATCTATACCCTAGAACTCATGAAAAGGAAAGCGTGTTAGATGACCTATAAAGAAAAGTTTAAAAGACAGGTATATTTTATATATAATGAATTATTTCTGTAAGGGAAACCTAGTCAGATTAAGTTGCCTAGAATTAATCTGCAAATTATTCAGTGGAAATTGCTTGTGATGATAATGTGGCTATCGTGATGATATTTTTTGGTGGTTCGTATTGCCGATTGATGGTATGATTCTCATGAGAATGATGAATGTGTGCTAGTCTGGTAAGTGTGGATTACAGACTTGAACTAAAAAAAATTTATTTTTCCCTTAGATTATTGATTACATTAGGTTAATAATGATTAGCATCAGTTTTTGTCCAATTCCAATTAAGAATTTGCCCTATTTTGAAAATTTTCCCTTCTTCCCTCATATGAAACTTTTTAGACTTAAAATTTTAATTTTCGCTGTCAGCGAGTCACTCGGTGGGTGTCGGTGCACCTACCGATGCGATTTCGCACAACCATGGTTTTAAAACCCAGAAACTGTTCACTATTTATTTTATTTTCCTTGAGCTCGTCTGAAACCCTAGACCCTCTTCTCCTCTATAAACCCTAACTTTATCCATTGCAAATCATCTCTTGGAGGTCAAAGAGTTAAAGCACACCCCATTTCTTCCTCGATTTTTCTATGTAGTGTGGATTCTACCTAGAGCATTGCGCGGACATAGCCTAAAAGTTTTCGCCATCAGCGAGTCATTCGGTGGGTGTCGGTGCACCGATCGACGCGATTTCGCTCGACCCTGATTTTAAAACTCAGAAACCGTTCACTCTTTATTTTATTTTCCTTGAGCTCGTCTGAAACCCTAGACCCTCTTCTCCTCTACAAACCCTAACTTCATCCATTCCAAATCATCTCTTGGAGATCAAAGAATTGATACCCACCCCATTTCTTCATCGATTTCGCTCTGTAGTGTGGATTCTACCTAGGGCATTGGGCGGACACAGGCTTCTCCTTCTTTCCTTCTCTTCTCCATGGGTTTTCTTATTTATTGGAGCCTGATACCATATGCGCCCTTTCCAACCTCACATTGAATCTTGTGAACAGCAAAACCACCCACATTCACGTTTTTATTCTTCTTGCCCCATTGTATCTCCATTACACTGTGAATGGCAAGGATGAAGAAGGATTCGGCGGCAAGAATTTCCAAGAGAGCCAAGGCCTCATCCAGTCGCGCTCCACCACCGGAGGGGGAAGAAGAACGCTTGCAAGATGAGACGCTGGAACCCGTACGCGGAGCTGCACCCACCCAACGGCCACGACAACCGTCGGCATTGGAACGCGTAATTTCTCACACATTCTTTAATCGGAAATGTGTTATTGAGCGGAGAGTAGAGTTGAGCATGTCAAACCTTATGGGGTGTTGGAAATTTGGAGAGGACAGAGTGGACTCCCATTCTGTCCTGGGGCGAGTCAGTGTACCCAACCGTAGCTCAGATGGTGTACTCATCTATGACATCATGTGATGAGCTAGCAGCAGTGATTTTCCTTGCGATCGATGGGCACGAGTTTGAGATAACGATTCCCTTGATAGCCGAGGTGATGGGTCTGACCCGGAATCCACCAGCTTCAAATTTGCCGGAGCTTAGGGGCCCCAGAGAGACGAAGTAACTACTAGACTGTGTGGGAGCTTGGTGAAGTGGAGGGATGATAATGCCCTCCCTTCTACATCTTTAAGAGACCCCTATAGGGTTTTGCATAGCATATTCGTTAATAACCTGTACCCCAGGGCCGGGAACAAGACAGACTTGACTTACCGGATGGTTCAGATCATGAACCACTTAGACTTAGGACTGAAACCTTGTCTTTCCAGTCTGATCATGGATCAGATCCTTCGATACCTCTACAACCCTAGGAAGAAGACCCCGTTGCTTTTTGCCTGCCTAATGAATGAGCTTGCCACGAGGTGGGGAGTGATGGTTCCCTCTCCCAGGAATTTGGTTCGGGAACCCCCTCTTGCACAGTACCGGTTGATCAAGATGAACTTGCATGCTCAAGATGCCCTA
>JAUPMG010078421.1:0-12931 GCA_031762675.1 Pachysandra terminalis | reverse complement strand
ATAATTCCATGAACAGTCATCACCCGTGGAAGGGCTCTAGGAGTCTGAGGGATATCTAGTAGGTCTCTAGAAGCCAAGTCCCAAAAGCTTGTGCATGATCTAGATGCCATGATCACCAGAAATAATTTCTCTCTTACCAGTCATACAGATGTAGATCAATTTAGGACCAAAACCTAAATTACAAGAAGAACTAAAATAGTCACTCAGTATACAGATATCCAAATACCTAAAAGAATATAATGATAATAGTAATGACTTTACTTCCAAGAAGAATACATAACAAAAACATTTAGATTTACGGAAAAAAATGCACATGCATCAAACATAAGATTTACATTGTCAATCACATGGCAATAGAATCAATACGATGCAGGAAATATTCCATTTAGCGCCGCTCCAGATTCAAAATCCTAAGATTCCAGGAAATTTTGGTCATATAAATCCTATTTCCTTTCGGAGTCGGTTATCAATCTGATACTTCCCAACAGGACAATGCAAAACAGTATGTAACATATAGGCAAGAAAAGCAGACATGACTGAAAACCCTTATTATGAGGCAGGGGAACACTGCACAGAAAGGGAAGCCTTTACATCAACAAAAATTAGGAGGCAAGAAAGCAGACATCCGAGGATGAATCAACAAGATAAGACATGCTTATTATAACCATGACTGAAAACCCTAGAATGCATGCAATCAATATCAGAGGCAACCTTGGAGCAAGAAAACTGACTTGAAGATCAATTTAATAAACGACTTAGATCAAGTATCTAGTACAATTCCCATGCAAGGTCATGTCAGGAAATCCCCTAGGTTCAACATAAAATACCTAATCCATCTCAAAAGGGCTTGTCTGTTCATAACATAGGTTATCTTCTCCAATTCAATATGAGAAATCGACTCTTTCTTCTTGGAGGAAAGTAGTTATTGTCTAAGAGATGTTCTTTTAAAGAAGAATACTCACAAAATGCTTTTAGTTCGTAAGTTATCTTAACTTTAAACATATATTGTGGGTGGGGTCATGTATTTGGGGTTTACCCTGTCCCCATTAAGTGAGGTTGGGGGTTCCACCTCACCAAAAAAAAAAGAACCAAAAAAAAAACTATAAACAGACCTTACATGGAAAGTAAAGGTTTAATATTTTCTAAAGACCATTGCATAAACTGAAAACTAATCCAACAAATGTATATTAAAATAGCAATAGAAAGGACAAAACGAAAAGTCCCAGATAACATACAGACGCAATCAATCCCAAGTCCTAACCATCCAATCAGTTCGAAGAATCTTGGATAACACTTCTCGTGAAAGTAACATGCAAAAAGGAGATCCAAGTATCTGATCAAATGCCAGCCTTTGATCATTAAGAGCTAGTCCAATTTCCGGAAGTGTCCATACATCAATGACTCAAGATAATGACAACCACCCATTGAGAAGATGTGATGGTTAACCATAATCTTATTAGTGGAAATTTCTCTACCAAGATCCATACAAGAGACGGCTTATCCATTCATCCCAGAAAAGATATTGCAACACCCAACAATCATATAACAAATAAATTTTATTACGGCAATAAGAACTTAATCAGAGAAAGGAAAAAAAAAATGTGAGGAACGTGTATATCCATGCCTAAGAAGTAGTTTTCTGGCTTGGCCTAGCTGAGACATAAACTGCTTAACGTCTATATATAAAATCACTGTTGTTTTCTTATGTGCAATGATTTTCTAATAATAGAATGCATGCAGTATCGGCTAAGGATTTGGATCAAATTACAGTGCCACTCAAAGAAGAACCCTGATAACAAAAGAATCCTAGCACCAAGTAAAAGAAAATATTAAAGTCTCCTTATCTCCTTTTTTTCTATTTCTGGAAAATGAGATGAAGTTCCAATAAGTAAAATAAATGCCACTTATTTTTATTAAACCCCACTCTTCTTCTTTTTAACAAAGTTTTAGGAAGGCACTTATAAACTTCCTTATAACAAAAGAGAAAAAAAAAGGGGGGGGAGGGGGGAGAGAGAGTTATTGCCCAACCCATTTTGGCTACATTCCCACCACATACATATTATTACGTCTTTCTTGAAAAGGCATGACCGTGTTAAAATTGTTAATTAGGGTTTGAAAAAAGCAAAATTAGTTTTGGCTAGCATTACCCAGAACCAAATTTTTTATATGATCATTCAAATTCTTCAGGCAGTGTCTTTTATTTCACTAACAGAGATCTACACGATTGAAAATCTGATATTCTTGCTTCCATGCCTTGTCAAACCGTTCAAAGATTTTCAGAAGTTTATCGATGAAAATGAACTGAGAGTTTGATTAAAATTAAAAAAAAAAAAAAAAAAAAAAAGAAGAAGAAGAAGAAGAAGAAGTGATTTTGCAGTAAAATCTCCAACAAAACCAAGCTTCTGGATCTCAAAATCTCAAACGAAAGTTACGAAATGGGAAATGAGTTAAACAAGATGACTTAGGACAGACATACCAAGCTAATACGTCTTCCGAGTTCTTCGAGTACAGAAGAACCATTAAGAATCAGTATAAATATTCAATTTAATCAAAAAATAAGAGAAAATAAAATCGCATCGAAAGAGAGCTCTCTCATAAGCAATAACCGAACATTATATCTTAAAATAAAATCACAAGAGAAACGCAAAGATCAGAAAATAAAGAACGCGAAATCCAAGGATCTCACCTGAAAAGTGAAATGAACTCAAACCAAAACACGATCGATCTACCAAGCTACAACGAGAAGGGTCCTGCAAAAACCGTCGAAATTCAGGAAAATGACACAGATAGTACGATAAAATAAACCTAGAATTCACCACAAAGAACGAGAACAAGCACTTCAAAAGGGTTTTCGAGCAAACTTACTGGTAAAAAGCGCAAAGATCAACAAAAACAGATCAGAAGAACAACGAACTTCAGAGACCGAAAGCTAAGTATTAGTTTGCCGACGAGATTCCAGCAATCTTAAGCGGCAGCTAATCCCGGAAAAAAAGCGAGACTGTGAGAGTTCTAGGCGTTCAAAACGGCCGGAGAGAAAAAATCAAGAAGACTAGAGGTTTTATTTGACGTTTAACAAAAGCAGCGAAATAAGACCGATAAGATGTAAGAAAGAAGGAAATAAATATGAGAGGGAAAATCCAAGTTAAAGAGCTTACTGCAGTTAAATTCTAACCCCGGTTTGGATTACGTTTTTAAACCTGTTCTGCCACATCTAAATACCCCCTTCATTCCTAAAATATAACATAATAACCTTTTTATAATTTCTAATCTCATTCAATTGTACCCATAAGCTTCGTCTTTTGTTCTTTCTTTTCTATATTGGCATTTCTTTTTATTGACTTTTAAGTTTTGTATATCAGCATTCACACTCGTCTTTTTCAGTAAAAACATTTTACACATATTTGACATTCAAGAGAAAAAATAACAGCCAATTAAAATTACACATAATCCTGACATATTAATGAAAGAGAATAAATAATGGTTAATTAAAGTTATCATTATATACTCTTGTGTTTAGAGAGATAGGTGTGGATCTGTCAATGGATTAGATCATGATCAAAATCTGATTCAGCTATAAAATTTATGATCCAAGATCTGAATGAAATTGATATATATTGTGTATTTAAAATTTAAATATTTTTAAATTAATATTTGTTTAAGCATTTAAAGACCTAAAAATATAAAAAATGAATGATATAAATTATCAAGTCTTTAATGCATATAATTTTTTAATTATTTAAAAATTATTAAATAAAAAATATTTAAAATTTAAAAATATAAAAGGTTAAAGTGTAAAAGCAAAAATTTATCAGATACGGATATTCGAGATCTTAATTGAACTCAAATTTGGATCATACAGTACATGATCTATCTTGTATCAAATCGGATTTAAATATTCAAATTTTGTTATCTCATTAGATATATCAGAATTTGATCCAAATCCGACCCGTTGGTTACAACTTACTACCTTTATTTGTAGTATTGAGTAAATTAATGGTTTTACCAATTCCAAATTGTCATTGAGTAAACAAGCTTAATATTTTCAAAAATAACTTAAAATATATATATATATGTGGCAAGGTAGAAGTAGTTAAACAATGGCTGATAATGATATAAATTCCAATGTGAATGGGGATAGTTTTGGTTTACCTAAACACCTAATTCTTTAGGTATAGGAAAAAGTAGCCATTAGCCTAATAAAGAACCTTATCCTCCTCCAATGGTACAACATCCTTTCTTTATTCAACAAACTTAGGTCAAATGCGAATAACCAGAAACTAGACCCTACTGGCCAGCTGACTACGACTAAGCAATATGGTTCAATTCACGTATTTTATCACACAGGATAAGACTAGAAAGAGTCGTTAATATAGGAAAACACGTTCCTAGAATCATCGTACACATTTTTTTTTTCTTTATAAAGAGAGAGAGAGACCATTAGCGACCTGTTGGTGACAATATTTTAATGGCTATAGGGTAGGTGTGGTCACTCCTGTTTGGATAGCATGAATTCAAAGATACATGAGGAATGAAATACACATGAATTGTAATTAAATTTTATGATTTCAAAATTATATATGTATTTAAATTCTATTGTTTAGTTGACACGTTTGGATCAGTCGCTGGATAGACAGAACTACTCACCAGTCCAAATTGAAACAGGTTTGATGGGTTATCCTTTTAAATCACCCAATGAAATACTTAGTTTATGTTGGGAATTATAATAAACACACCAGGGTATGAATTATAATTTTTATAAATCGTGAGAATTAGGTGTCTTTTTTCTTTTCACGTGAATTTCCATTCATGCAGAAATTGGTCATCCAAACACAAAAATTGAAATTCACTTGCCAATTCCAATTCTCACCCCTAAATTCTTAGGATTGGAACCTACAATTCACATGAGGAGGCTAATGGTGGCCTCCAACTTCCGTGTCTTTTTTTACTTTTTTATCTTTTTATTTTTATTATTGCATTAAAGATATAAGTGATAAATCTAACCCAACCCATTGCCACATCCATTTGAAACCATAAGATTAATTAACAGTTACCTATGTGAATTCTACAGCTTCAAAGATAACCTAAAATAAATTATGTACAATTCATTCCAATTCCTTAGTGCACTCCCAAACCTAAAAAATAGAATTGGAGACCCAATTCCAATTCCAGCACCCCAATTCCCCCCTTCAATTCCACGAGCCAATCGGCAAAGATAATTAGGTAAAGGGTGTTGATGTAAATAGCATAAACAAAAAGGGACAATCAAGTAAATGGAGGGTGTTGTTAAACGGTAATAAGAGGAAAGATGTTAATGGTGTACTAATTAGTGACAGCTGGCAAGTAAGACGGTTTGGTTCTCCAGAAATGCCTTTTTTTTTAATTATTATTATAATATAACGGCTGTGCGAAGAAAGATAAGAGAGAACTCGGTGAGCGTGATCGAGGCTGAACGCCGCTGTCCGACCACGCCACCTCCTAGCTGGCAACCGGATAAAGCAAAACTCGCGCTTTTCTCATTTCGCCGGTCCCACTTTTCATTCAAATTTACGAAATTACCCTTTAGGTAATCATGGTAGGGTCAAGGAACTCAAGGTAATGGCATTTATGTAATTGCGATCAGCCTAAGGGGCTTCCTTTGTAGTCCAGTCTCCGATGCAGATAAAACTGTTGAGACAAATCTTGCATTTTTTATTTCGTCTTCCATTTTCCTCGTCCTCCACCAACGCCGTACCGACGTTCCACGCGTCGGTCGACCCTATCACAAATGACCTAACAAAACTGTGGGACCCATCCGATATGTCAGTGGAGATCGTCACGGTCCACGTCATCATGCGTTGTTCAAAGGAATCGGTCTGAATCCTCTCTGATCAAGACACGTGGAAGCCATGGGGTGATAAAGGTGGGGCCCGCTTTATCCGGTTGCCGCGTTTATCGGCGCGTTCATGGATGGCGTGTAGAGCGACAGAATAGGTTGAGGCTTCGTCCCTATCCAAAAACACATTTGTGGACCCACATCCTAATTAGAATGTTCTAAACGTATCTTTCAGGCAGTCAAGTTAATTAAATATACTTTTTTAGGTTAATTTATTCTCATTATTTTGTTTTACCACGCATGCTTTTTAGGCTGCGTTTGTATAAGTGACTCAATGGGAACACTTGACTGTTTTCTGGCATATAAGTGCTGATTTCAGCTTATAGCTTATTAAAATAATTTTTAAAACTTATTTAAAGTGAGTAAGTGGTTATCCATAAGTAGAGGAAGGCTACCCATAAGAAAAAGCTTTTGAGAATAGCTATGCGGGAAGTTATTTCTAAACTTTAATAATATTTTTATAATACATATTTTACCTCTAAATTTTTATAAGCACTTAAATAAATGTATTTACCAAACGCTATTTTCTTCAAATAAGCATATTATTGTTGTTGTAGATAAATGTTTTTATTGAGCAACTTATCCAATGAATGCTTATCCATAAGCACAAGCTCGAAAGCTATGTCCATCAACTCTTTATGATTGGAGATCAGTGATGTTCTCTTTATTTTTTTAGTAATTCATAAAAATTAAACTACCTAAGTTTAAAAAAGGGCAAAAAAAAGATTTTTTTTAACAACATCAGTTGGTATTGTGCCGAGATGGGCATAGTAGAATTCTCCTCACATTTTTTCTATGGTAGAAAAACAAAATTCTTTTGTACTGTAAAGAGACAAATTTTTTCCTGTACCGTACAGAAAAATAATTTACTTTTACATTTACATTTATTTATGTAGGGTACAGAAAAAGACGTTTTCTTGTCCTTCATATTTGTGTTTAAAAGTTTTAAATTTTTTTTAATTATATCGTTATACTACGGGTCATAACCTAATTGATTTCAATCAACTAACAGATGATTGTAACTTGAGAGGTCAATATAATTTTTTTACAATCCGTCTGTCAATAGTACAAGATACAATAATGTAGAGAAAGGATCGATCAAGGTGTTATATCGTCATGACATGAAGCACGCACACCATTGAGTTGACTCGTCCTTTTCTGAAAAGCCACGCTGAGTTTGAATCCAGCTAGTGTGACGGCCAAAGTGGACATAATTTTCTACAGCTGTTCCTGCACCCTTGTCGAGTTATCAAGTTGCCCTTGTGTTAAATTTTCGGCATCTTTGCAAGTAGCCCAAGCCCAAGGTATTATTCTGTAAATGATCAGAACCACTCAATCTGCCGACCATCCCATTAATGGATCTTTGATTTTATCCTTTGGGTTTTCTTATATATATATATATATATATAGGGATGCAAACCTGAACTGAAACCGACCCAACCTAACTTTGGGTCAGTTTAGATTGGGTTTTATATCACATTGGGTCGGTTTTGGGTTAGGATTTCAGGCAACCGAATCCAACTCAAAACCCAGACCGAATTAACCCGATTAATTATACTAACTATATAATATATATTAGTGTTTATGATTTAATAGTGTTTATGGTTTAATAACCAATCTAGCTAGCATCATGTTTATGGTTTGATAACAGTATTTAATTGTAATATATTTTAAAGTAGTTGAATGTATTGGGTAAGTTAGATTTGACTTTTCAAGTATTTGCACAGTGTTCAGGTTGGTTTATTGTGATTGTGCTTATTAACCCACATTAACATGATCCAAACCAATCCAAAATTGCAGTTTGGGCTGATTTTAAAATTTACAAAATAAAATCAGTTTGGTATTTGGATTTCATAGTTCGAATTTTCAAATCAGTTGAGTTGGGTTTGGGTTGACTTTCAAGGAGGTCGGTTTGAATCCATCCGACCCAACCCGAGTTGCACCCCTAAATTAGGGTGTATTGTTGGAAGACCAAGAGGGGAGAGGATCCTCTGTGAGGTAAACCCTGTGTGTGGGTTCCCTGTGGTGTGAAACATCAACGAGAGCAAAATTGTGACCTTCACCTGATATACTTTTGTGAGGGCAAAATTGTTGTTTCACACCACAGGAAACCACATAGGGTTTACACCAGAGAGGATCCGGCCCCGACCAAACAGATGGTGATCACCAATTGAACGGGTCCATCACATTTTAGTGGTCCCTGCTTAACCTAAAGCAGTTCCCTAGTTTTTAAAATTGCATGGAATGCAATTCATGCAATTCAACCACATTTGTAGGAATAATGGTATTTCTGTCAAATAAATTTTCATATTTACTCTGATCATCAATATTTTTTTCCTTTTATCCCATCCCATTCCCATATATATATTACTGAACCTTCCTTCTCTGCTCATCATCTCTACTCCCTCATCATCTTCTCCTCTATAAATTGAATCTTTCCCCAATCTCTTGTGTTGAAAGAGAGAGAAACAATCTTCTTAATCCCTGTTTGGCTATTCTCACCATTAATACATTATGGGAAGATCTCCTTGCTGTGAAAAGGTTGGGTTGAAGAAAGGTCCATGGACTCCTGAAGAAGACCAGAAGCTCTTAACATATATAGAAGAATACGGCCACGGAAGCTGGCGCGCGTTGCCGGCGAATGCCGGTGAATACTTCACGTCCATCCCTTAATTTCTTCTGAATTATGAAGAAATCTATGACGTGGGTTTCAGTACTAATATTGAATTTCATTGTTGCTTGTAGGCCTTCAGAGATGTGGGAAGAGCTGCCGACTGAGATGGACTAATTACCTTAGACCAGATATTAAGAGAGGAAAATTCAATTCACAGGAAGAACAAACAATGATTCAACTCCATGCTTTACTAGGAAACAGGTGATTCCTTCTATACTTGAATTGGAATTATTGTTCTTAATTTCTTCCATGAACACTTGCAGGTTCTTGATGAATTCTCACTTGATATATACACATTTGATCCGATCAGATTTTCTAATTGCTTTTCTTACTGTAAATTATAGTACCAAGATAAGTAGCTAGTGACTCAATTCTCTTGAATTCTACTAATAAAGCCCTTGGTGGGATTAGAAAATTATTGCTTTCATCACCCAAGAACATGTTAAGGGCTTAGGGCCTGTTTGGCATACCTTCCTACAAATGAAAGGGCTTCAATGTGAAGGGCTTCGTTCAAACAGAGAAAAAACTATATAAAAGGCTGCTCTGTTCATAATTTTAGTCTTATATCTGCTTCACCAAAATAAGCTTCCTTCTATTCAAAACAACTCTCAAAAGTGTCACCAAACACTCCAAGCTTTAGGTAAGAAGCCCTTTTAGATTTAGGAAGGGATTCTTAAATCATGAGAAAGGTGTTGTGGGCTTTGTTTCAAATGTTTTTTTTTTCTGTTCTTCCTCCAGAATATTGAAAAGGGTACCTGTAATATACCATTAATGGTATATGGTATATTAATTCTCTTGTCTGGTTGATGTTTTCTAGGGTTTTTTTTTTTTTTTTTCCAAGAATTATAAGTATTAAGGTCTTCTTTATTTCTGTCTCTGTTTTTTTTTTTTTTTATGTTTTCTTCAGGTGGTCGGCTATTGCTACTTACTTGCCGAAGAGAACAGATAATGAGATAAAAAATTACTGGAATACCCATCTCAAGAAAAGATTAGCCAAGATGGGTATTGATCCTGTGACCCACAAGCCCAAGAGCGACGCGCTTACCTCCGTCGACGGCGAACCCAAGAACGCAGCCAACCTTAGCCACATGGCTCAGTGGGAGAGTGCTAGGCTCGAAGCCGAAGCAAGGTTAGTCCGAGAATCGAAATTGCGATCCAATTCAATCTCGCTTTCTGGCTCAGGTCAGGCCAAAACGGCGGCGGCTCCATCATCGGCGCCATCCTCGTGTCTAGACGTACTAAAAGCATGGCAAGAAGTGTGGTCAAAGTCAAGGAATTTCGCCACCATTTCCGGTGTCGTTGGTGGCGCTGATCTTGAGTCTCCGACGTCCACGTTGAGGTTCTCCGAGAATTCGCAGCAGATTACTATTGGGTTTGGCGAGGGTTCGAGTAATGCAATCGAATACTTTGGCAATTCGATTGCATTTGAAGGTGGGATCAATATCATCAAAGAAGAAGGAGAATATTTGAAAAGCTTTGAAAAATCGTCCGATTTGCCGATATTCAGAGACAGAATGGAGAATTCAATGATCTTCAACGACATGGGTTTTGCCGGAGACAGTACGTGGATATCGGAATCTTTGAAAGGCGGTCATGGACAAGAAGGACCTGGTTCCAACTTCATGGAAGGGTTCGGTGGTGATCTTCTGTTAAGTACCTCCGACGACCGGAATTCATCTGAGGGCGTCGGTGATTCTGAGAATGGTGATGGAAGCTGCGGTGATGACATTGAAGAGAACAATATTTACTGGAATAGTATACTCAACTTGGTGAACTCTTACGCGCCGGTGTTCTAAAATTAAAGTCGACGATGGTACTTGTCCAAGTGGCCCACAAAAAAAGTTGCCATTACCGATTAAGGTAAAAGCAGGTTAAGGTCGGAGTCAGTTTCGGTTGATTAGGTCTCTTAGGATTTTAGAAATATAAGTAATCAGTGTCAACCTCAGTAAGGTTCACATGAGGTTCAGACAGTCCAAGTTCATAGAAGGATGAAAATCTCCTGTGAACCTTGGTTGTGTGAACCTTGTATATGAACTCTCGAAAAGTTTTTAAGTCATAATGCCTTGTCAACCGTCAACTTTGTCAGTCCACGTAATTATGTATCTGAATCGTGTGTTGCACCACTATTGTCGTACTTTATGTGGCACTATCTTATCAAGCGGCCATGGTTGGTCCCTATTGTGTTGGTTGTGTAATTCTAAGTAAAAAATAATTTCATTAGGGAGAGAATGTAATAATGAGTTTGCTTAGCCAAGATTTGTAGGAAAAGAAAGAAAAATTAATTTTTCAACGAAATTTATGATTTGGTTCATTGGAAAGAGGTGGGTCTATTGAAAAATATTTTTTTCAAGTGTCATATTTTCAATGGAAAGCTTCTCAAATTTTTACTTAATTGTAAAAATCTTTACGTAGTAAGGTGGAGGTAAGTTAAGGTACAACCTTGGAATTTAGAAGAAAAAAAAAAGAAAAAAATAAATGAAAAAGAAAAAAAAATTATAATAAGTATTTTTTTTTAAGTTTTTGGTTAAAATTAGATATACAAGAAAAGAAAAAAAAAATTCAGCAAATTTCAACAATTTTTTTCTCATTGATTCTGACAGGGTTGATTGGTTATTAAGAAAAGACAAGATATGCATGAGTTAGGTTGGAAAATGCTCTCCACCTTTTTTTTATTTTCTTTCAAAATCTCTAAATTTTTTAGGAGAGATTTTGATCTTAAAAGAAGAAAAAATTTTAAGTTATTTTCTTTCCAATTCTCTATTCCCAACTCTTTTCTTCTTCAATTACACGAGAAAGTGTTTTCTTCAGCATTTTCTTCTATTTTCTTTCAAAATCTGAGGTTCCAAACACAGCCTTAGGATTTTGAAAATGGTTGGTCACCCTTTTTAATGTTGCTTACATGGTACTGTCCAATTGATATTGCAAGCAACATGGCACCAAATATCGCAAACCATTTGCTTCCCACTTAATGGGAAGAGTATATATCGTCTGAAACAAAATTGAAGGAACGTCAACTAGATCGCACATGCACGCCATGCATCTATCTTTCATCTTGTTTTACTCACGTATTTATTAAAAGACAAAATCAATTAGACATGTGGCATGTACACGCACACAATCCAACTGAAGTTCCTCCAAATTCACTCCAGACAATATGCTTCCGCTTAATGGGAAGCAAATTATCAACTACATATCCCTACGATTATCTGGCAGTACGAATAGCTCGTCGCAAAAGCATCCGCGCCCACATTAACCAGAACAACTGGTTACCATTTCATCAGTATCTGCATGGCATCATGCGATTGGTAACGTTAGAAAAAATCACATGAATATGTCGTAGACGATTTTCTTTTTTCTCAACGCAATTAAAAGTGTCCCAATCACAATCATACCCGATAAAGTACCAAAAGATGGTGCCGACCAGTTTGGCTGTGTAAACCGATGGGGAAAGGTGAGGGTTTTGCCACATTTGTATTGTTAGACATACATCTAAGATAATTTATTATAGTGTTATCTTCACCTTTAATGTCATTTATTTCTGAGTATCTATAATGTATATTGTCTTTTATAGCAAGTGTCCCAAGCCAATTAAATGGCTTGTTTGTCGTTTTCTCAGCGTGCTTAAATTAAAGGATGAATTACAGTTACCTCAATACCTCCCTTCGTTTACAGATAATTTATTATAGTGTTATCTTCACCCTTAAAGTTTGAAGGAAGGTCACACTCACCTCTTGTTTTGTTACATATCTATCCAAAAATAGACAGAAATTGGTCAGTGAGTCACATTAAAGATCAAAATAACCTTTTTTTTAACCCATGAACCTTAAAAGGATATTTATACACCTAAATAATATACCTTAATAGCTACCCAAGCAAGTGCTAGTCGCCGGAGTTGCAGTATATCTAGGGTGCAACATGGGTCGGTTAAAACCGAAACCGAACCGATTCAAATTGACTTCGGTTTGGTTTGAATTGGGTTTTTATAAATTTGGTTCGGTTTTGATTTTAAAAATTCGAAACCGAATCAATTCGGTTCAGTTTTGGGTTTATATCCCAGATAAACTGAAACCGAACATTTTACTACACTTTTTTAAACCGAACCGAATCGAACCGAAACTCAACATATATAAATAAGTGTGAAAAATATGTAAAGGGGAAAAATCGAACCATTGACCTAATCTAAAGGAATACAAGCCCCTGACCATTAGACCAATCACTTGTTGATGAATTACATTGATATATATATATTTTATATATAAAGTTTTATGTTTTATATATCATACATAAAATATAATATACGACATATGTCATATGTCATATATCAAATACATATATAGACTATAATTCAGTTTAAATCGGTTTGGTTTGGTTCGGTTTAGAGGTAT
>JAUPMG010078400.1:0-12931 GCA_031762675.1 Pachysandra terminalis | reverse complement strand
AATATATTGAAGGGGTGAAAGGATTTATAGAATATGCATTTGATCATGGGGCCATTCTGAATGGGAAGTTGAAATGTACTTGTCCGAGATTCAACAATGTATTCTATCAGAATAGACATACAACATATGAACACATTGTATGTGATGGGTTTGATAAGAACTACGTTAGGTGGTTACATCATGGGGAGGCAAGTTCTTTGAAATATACCACAGGAAATTTGATCCCTACAGATTCTGTAATCAGTGAAATGGATGATGGGATGGATGATTTATTACACAATGCATTTGGAATCCCTGATACATTTAGAGAAGAAGATGCCCCTACACAGACGCCTGTTGTCGGACTGAATAATGAAACTAGTAAATTCTTGAAATTAATAAACGATTCAGAAAAGGAATTGTATCCGGTATGTAAGAAGCATACAAAGTTTTCGTTTATTGTGAAATTGTTTCGTATAAAGTGTTTATGTGGGTGGAGCAATAAGTCTTTTACCATGTTGCTCGACTTATTGAGAGAGTCGTTTCTTGAGGGTTCGGCACTGCCGTAAAACTTTTCTCAAACGAAGAAGATTATTTCCAATTTGGGTCTGAATTATGAAAAAATTGACGCGTGCCCTAATGATTGTATGCTTTTTTGGAATGATACTGCCGATAGACAGTCGTGTGATACTTGTGGTACGTCAAGGTGGAAGACGGTGGATGATAATTTGGTTGGGAAGAAGAAGAAGACGTCGACTAAGATCTTGAGGCACTTTCCTTTGAAACCAAGGTTGCAGAGGTTATACATGTCATCCAAAACCGCTGCAGACATAAGATGGAACTGTGACAGTCGCACTATATATATATGGGGTGTTTAAACATCCTGCGGATTCACCTGCTTGGCAAGATCTTGACCTCAAGAATCTGAGTTTTGCGGCAGATCCTCGTAATATTCGTATGGGGTTAGCGAGTGACGGTTTCAATTCATTCAGAACAATGAGTATTGTGTACAGTACTTGGTTGGTCGTTCTAGTGCTGTACAACTTGCCACCCTGGTTGTGTATGAAGCAGTCGAATATGATACTGTCCTTGCTTATCCTTGGCCCTTCGGGGCCTGGAAATGATATGGACGTGTACTTGAGGCCTTTGATCGAAGAGCTGAAGGAGTTGTGGGAATCAAGAATACAAATTTATGATGCATCAAAAAATGAGACATTTTCGATGCGTGCAGTGTTGCTCTGGACCATCAGTGACTTTCCAGGTTATGCCATTTTGTCAGGTTGAAGAATGAAAGGAAAGTTTGCATGCCCTACATGCCACAAAGACACATGCAGCCGATATTTGTCTAAGGGCCAGAAGCAATGTTACATGGGGCATCGTCGATTCTTACGAGCTGATCATAGATTTCGAAGGCATAAACAATCTTTTGATGTTACTATCGAGTCCAGAGGTGCACCAATACCATTGTCTGGGTTGGATGTTTTGAAACAGTTGCGGGGTATTGACTTCACTTTTGGGAAGACAAATGAGTGGAAAAGACCATGAAAAAGAAGAGATGACAGTATGCCATATAACTGGAAGAAGAAGAGCATATTCTTTGAGTTGTTATATTGGGAGCATAATTTATTAAGGCATAGTTTATATGTCATGCATATCGAGAAGAATGTTTGTGATAATGTTCTCGGTACGTTGTTGGACCAGATGGGAAGTCGAGGATAATCTAAAAGCTCGTTTAGATTCGGTAAAGATGGGTGTGAAGCATCAATTACATCCACAAGTCATACTGGACAAATACAAAGTTTTCTTGCCACCTGCGTGTGTCTCTATGAACAGGGTCAAAAATGAACAATTTTGTAATGTCTTGAAGAACGTGAAAGTTTTAGATGGTTACTCTTCAAGTATTGCAAGGTGCGTCAGTGTGAGAGACTGTAAAATCTTGGGACTGAAGAGCCAAGATTCCCATGTGATAATGCAGCAATTTTTGCCAATTGCTATGACGAGGTCATTACCAAAAAATGTAACTTCTGTTGTGATCACTCCACGGTCGGGTGGACCATAGGTCGATCGGGTAGATGTGGAGTCGCCACCATTCGTTGAGTTCGGGTGTGAATGATCACCCTTTATATGTCAATTAATCACAAATTATTCCAAAATTATAATGGGCAATGGTCTAACCTGGTTTAGGGTAAGGATGTTTATTTGAGGAAACGAGAAGGTGTTACGCACCCATTCTCTCCTAGTTCAACCGGTTACTTGGTTTAAATCTATTTGGCAAATTTATTAAAATTCTACAAAATAAACTAAATTAACTAAAACTCTTGAAAATCCTAAAAAGGAGTTTAAAATGATAAAATACTTAAAAAAAATCCTAAAAAGAAAATTTTAAAATTTTAACATCCTAAAAATGAAATAAAATGCATCTAAACGTATTAGAATTCTAAAAATAATGTGAAACACCAATTAAACTCACAAAAAGAAATTTCATTCATAACATGGTTTCAATTCTGAAAATTTATAATATCATAAAAAAATTAAAAAGAAAAAAGAAAAATATACCTGTAGCAGTTGTGTTCTCGATGTGCTATTCTTTGCTTTGAAGCTCCTCAACAAACTCGGCTTGAGAGGCGGCTGTTGGAAATTAAGCTCTTTTCGCCGCCTTTTTTTTTATTCTGCCAACGGGGCCTTAGGGCTCAGATTGCCGGTTTTTTGGTTTTCTGGGTTTTGGTTCAGGTTTGGATTGGTTTGGTTCGATTTGGTTCGGTTCTGGTTTGGGGATATGGATTGTTTGATTTGGGTTAAGGGGTTCTTTGGTTATTTTCTGGTTTTTTTGGGGTGTCTGTGGGTATTGTTTTTTTTTTTTTTTTGCTTTTTTTGTTTACAAGGTGAAGATGACGAACATGGGAAGAAAGGAAGGGTGAGCAGAGAGGTAAAGAGAGACCAAAGGGGAGGGTTGCGGTTTCGGACGGAGAAGGGGAAGGTGCTGGATTCAGTCGGGTAGCTACTGCTACAGAGAGCATCAACAAGAGAAATGGGAGAAGAGCGAGGTGCGGAAGAGAGAGAAAGAGTTGCGAGAACAGAGAGAAAGAGGAGAAAACGGAAGAAGAACGGAAGGAGAGAGAGATAACCGGACTGATGGAAGAAGGATCGCCGGAGTTTGGTCGATGTTGGAAGTTTTCAGGTTTGGGTTTGGTTGGAGGTTGAAGAAGATTTGAGTGCCGCCGGAAAACGCCGAAGAAATGGGATGTCGGAACAAGATGGTTCACCGCTGCCGCCGCTGCCGAAAGAGAGAGAAGGAGGGACGGAGAGGGAGGGTTCCTCTTCCTCGTTCGTTTTCTCTTTTTTTGTTACTTCTCTTTTGGCTTTCTTAAATAGAAGAGGAGAAAGATTGAAATGGGAGAGAGAGAGAGAGAGAGAGAGAGAGAGAGAGAGAGAGAGAGAGCACGTGAATGCTCTATCCTTTGCTTGTGAATTTATAAGCTTTTCTCATTTTTTTTATTTATTTTCATTGAATTTTAAAAATTTCCTTGAATTTAGAAACCCCTTTAGAAACCTCCCCTTTTGATTTGTTTGAGAATAGAAACTCCCTTTGTGAGTTGTTTGAGAATAGAAACTCCCTTTTTAGTTTGAATTTAAAAGCTTTTATTTTTATTTTTTGGGGGATTTGCCACATAGCAACTTCTAAAATTAATTTTCTTATTTCTTGAAATTTGACACATGACAAATCTTCTTCAAATATTCTGTCAATTATTTTATTTCAAATTTCCTCCCTAAAGTTTTCTTTTATTATTTTTTACCCCATATATTTTTCTCTTTTTTTGATAATTTTGAAAATACCAAAAATGACCCTTCGACTCTCAAACTCGAAATTTTACAAAATCGTGGCTGTTTTGAAGGTGTTTCAATGTGGAATCCAAATTTGATGTCAGAGAAATATTTGACCCTTGGATTTAGCTGTTTGGCCCAAACGACCGGATTAGGGGCAAAACCATCATTTTTCTGACGAACTTCAAATTAGTCCAAGATTATACTCATTAGATGGCATTTTGGCTCAGGAATTCAAATTTGAGGTTGAAAATGGATTTAGGACTGAAATCCAAGGGTATTTTAGTCATTTCACATAATTTTTGGGATTTTCAGGTAAAATTGGCAATATGGTTGGGGGTGGTTTGGAGATGATTGGGGAGGGATAGGAAAAGCCAAGCTCAAGCCTCCAGGAGCTGCAAAGATCAAGAGAAAGTCGCTCTTGTGCAAATTGGGGTGTCTACAGCTGCTCCTCTTTGTTAGAATCGTAAGCGATGAATGACAAAGGAAAAAAGACATAACCCTGATTTGCACAGCTCACAAATGAATTATGCTTAAATCAAGATTATCCTCACATATTGAACTTCCAAGAACTTTTGGGGTGATGAAAATGATATGCTTGTCTTTCTCGGTGGCTTTGCCCATTCGAGAAAAGATAAATAAAGGGTTTGAATTTTCCAAGGCTTGATTCATGTCTAGAGATTCAAAAGGGTTCAAGATTTCAATGGTGAGGTGGTATCTTTTGGGGAAGTTCAATACATACGAGGTAGCTTCGATTTTGAGCCGAATTTTCTTAGTGAACTTAGAGATAGGTGAAGACCATGACTTATTGAGTCAAGTCTGATCTTCATTTAGCTGCTTCAAAGGGTTAGACATGTCCCAACCTCATTTGATTATTGTTGCATTACTTCCTGAGACCAAGTCTATCTAGGAGACGAGATCTAGAGGAGATAGAAATGCTTTTGACCATGACTGACACTTACAAGTGAACATTCTTCTCTTTTGATCGTGCTCTTCACTTTTGCTTCTTTGACTTCTTCAGGAGTTCTATTGCTTCCGTCATCTTCAAATAGCTTTGTCGCTGTTGAATCGGGGCATCTTTTCGTTTACACCTCTTGAGAATTTGATTTAGCCATACTTGTTTGTTGGAGGAAAACTTGGATGCATCTCTTAAACACTTTCTTCTAGAGTTACGAGGATATGCTCCACTCGGGTTGTGTGCTTGTATCTGCTCTCCTTTCACCTTTTGCACCCTATGATATCTTTGAAAGATGAAGGAAAACAAAAGTGATACACATTTGAACAAAAAGTGAGTGCAGAAAAAGGATTTCCAAAATTTTCTTTTCACATTAATATGACCAAGATAATTAGGGTAATTTTATCAGATGAAATACCAAGAATAAAATATGCAGTCAAGTATTGAAAAACTTCATCCGTTGGTTAGAATCATTTAAGCTCATCCCCAATGATTACCAAAGTTATTACAATCGTCTTGAACTTTGGGGATCTGACAAAATGTCTAGTCTCGATGAATCAAAACCATTAGAGATGATAATAGACCGAATTGCTTGAAAACTTGTGACCCTGTTTGATTGATCCATTTATTCCAATAGGGATGAATTGAGATATGATTATCTTCTTACCACAAATCCTGACTTACTCCACTTAGGATTTCACAAATGGTGAATGTTTGTCTCATTTTTTTTTTTGCTTCGAGCGGTTCTCACGAGCTTGGTAAATGTCAAATTCCACATATTTTCTACATTTTGATGATCATATCAACCTTCTCTATTTGATTCTCCATTGGTAGCGCTCTCTTGACTGTAGTGCCTTTTCGGATTGTCACTCAACTTGAAACCATACATTCCATCATCACTAATTAATATCAGGTTAAGACATGGCTTCTAATAAATATCACCTTGATCAAAGAGGTCTTTAAAAGTAGGACGAAACATAGCCTGGGTTTAGGGTTTAAGAAAGGAGGATATAAAGCTCAAAAGAAATTTCTTGTTTGAATGGGTTGACCGGGTCTAGCTTGATTTGAGGGCTTCTTCATTTCCCCAATGACCTTATACTAAAAATTGCCCCAATTTGGGCAATTCCAGTGTTTCCCATCCCAAAACTTGATATCTCATTTTGTCTTATTTTCATCATCATTTTTTTTTCTTTTGCCATTATCCTTTCCCTTTTTTTTTTCCATTTTTTTTGTCTTGCAATCAATTTCACCTCTCTCTCTCTCTCTCTCTCTCTCTCTCTCTCTCTTCTGAATAATCACCATTTTTTTATCAACTTTATGAATTTATCATTTTTCACAAGAACTACCCTTGATTTGACTTCTAACCCTTGCCCCAGTTTGGGGTAGCTAGTCCCGGTTTGGGTTAAAGACAACAAGTACAAGACTCAAAAGGTTTGACTAGGGATTTTAACATTTAAAGGTTCAAAAGAAAGATGGCCTCTGATCATTTCAAGGTAACATTTAGGTTAAACAAACATGTTATTCAGTGATCTGGTTTAATAGGTTCAAGATAAGTCTCCACATCTGTATAAAGAATGTATGATTCTTCAGAAAATACCTTGTGGATGATGTACAACCATTCCTGTGACAATCTGAATCTTCTATGTGATCTTTCTGGTGTAATAAGATAGAATCACCAATTTGAAAAGTTCATGCTCCTCCACTTGTTGCAAGCTCCAAACACTTGATTCTGATACGGTTATCCCCATCACAGAACCAACCTTAGGTATACTCCATTGGCATGAATCAGATATAAAAATGCCACAGTTACAATCCTGATAATCACCTTAGCTTTTGCTGATTCGACTTTCATCTGACATAGTGATTAAGCAACAAAGTCTATATCCATCATAAAAAAATTTTGATAAGACCAGACGAAGACCTTATATCATTCTCCCCTCTTCTCTTGAAGAGAGCATAACTTTTGATTCTCATTTTACGAGTCACTTTCAGTCCCTGAGTTCACAGATTCTATTTTTCCAATATTTGACATTATACCATTATTCAAGATGCTTTACTAGAAAAGGTACCTGAATTATCGGGAGCACAATGATATGAAATGAAATATTGAAAGACAAAACATTGCTTGAAAGTTAAAAAAATGAATAAAAAGATTTTTCCTGTTTTTGTGGCCTCAGATTATTTAAAGATTTGAAAATTGAAATTTTTAAGAAAACTCTAGATTCTTCATCATAGGCCTAAGTTTTTTTTTTTGAATGCTTTTTTCTCTCTTTTTTTTTTTTGAACCTTATTAAATTACTCTTTCCGAGGTCGAAGGTTCATGAAAATACTTAACCTCGAAAAAAGTGGATACATCTGATAATAGATATGTTAAATCTTTGCCCCCATGTTTGGGGCCACTTCTCCACTTTCTTCCTTTCCTTCATTCAACCCTACACCATGTTGTTGAGAGGGACTCGGGCTCTTGTTCCAATTGGTGCAATAAGAAAAGACGAGTCAAAATTCATATCAGTGAAGATCATGTTAACCCCAGATGTTCCTGTCCCATTGTGAGGCGGTAGAGGGTTCTGGGAGACATCATTTGTGACTGTGGAAGCGAATGTATCAAACACTAGTTTCTTAGCATCAATTAGATCTTGTACTACATGCTTCAAAGTTCAGGATCGATTAGTATCATGTCCTGACGACCCCATATGAGAGTCACATTTAAGGTTCGGATTGAAGCCTGAGCTATTTGAAGCTTTAGGGCTTGATTGGACTAATGTGACATATCCACCATGCAGCAAAGTAGGCAGCAGATCTGATAACTTTATCGGCATAGGGGTAAAGACTATTCTTTCTTGCCTCCCATCTGGTAGCAGCAGCATCCTTGGTGAAAGTCGATGGATTGGCAAGTGTGGATTGAGGAGTGACTTGTGATGATTGGATAACTAATGGCCTAGTTGGTTGAATCAAATTCACCTGCCCTTCCCCATCCTTCCTCGTCTTAGCTTTTCTTGCCCCACTTCCCATTTTCTTTGTAACATCATTACCTTGAAAATTTGATTTTAGACTTATCAGGTTCTGTAGTACACTGTAATCGATGATCTTTCCAGCTTTAAGCCCAGCATCAATTGTAAAACGGTTCAAAGGTTACATTGTAAATGGGTATAGATTTCGTACTGTAGACAAGGACATCAGATGAAAAAATCAGAATAGTGGAGTTGCAGTAACAGCGAGTACTACAAGTTATGCATATGTAAGAGATAGAAACCCGATTAACGGATATTGTAGAGGTGTCGTACTCAGAATGATTAAAGTTCACTATGTTCAAGTGTGGGTGGGCGGATGTGACCGTCCCGGGACGAGGAATCAAGAAAGATGAGTTCGGGTTCACACTCGTCAACTTTAACAGGTTGTTACCCACGCTCGAAGGTACTAATGAACCCTATGTTTTAGCATCTCAGGCAGAACAAGTCTTCTATGTTCAAGACCCCAGTGAATCAGAGTGACATGCTGTGATAAAGACTAAACCTAGGGACTTGTTTAACATGGATGGCGATTCCACTGGTGTTAATGTTGATTTTGTTGAGAATGAGCCATTTGTCGATCAATGTTTAGATAGCACGGAATATCACGAAGATAGTGGTCTTAGTTGGGTGAGGGAGGACGTGCCAGTACAAACCGTTGAAGGTGGTGATCTTCGACTATTACCCACATCCCAACAATGGAATGAACACAACACATCTCCTATTGAAGATGAAGAATTAACCGAAGATGAAGAATTAACCGAAGATGAATGGAATTTTGATGAAAATGCTTCCGAAAGCGCTTAATGTAATTGTTCCAGTGTATATTGTATGTTAAATAATTATCTGGACTGACCCGTTATGGAATTTGAATGTTAAATAATTATCTGGACTTACTCAGTATGAAACTTGTAAGTTAAGTGGCTATCTGGACCGTCCTGGTATGAGACTTGTAAGTTAAATGGCTATCAGGGCCATATCGGTATGAGATTTGTAAGTCAAATAATTATCTAGACCGTCCCGGTATGAGACTTGAGAGTTAAATGGCTATCTGGACCGTCCCGGTATGAGATTTGTAAGTCAAATAATTATCTGGATAGTCCGGGTATGAGATTTGTAAGTCAATATCTGGACCGTCCCGGTATAAGACTTGTAAGTTAAATGGCTATCTGGACCGTCCGGGTATGAGATTTGTAAACCAAATAATTATCTGGACCGTCCCGGTATGAGACTTGTACGTTAAATGGCTATCTGGACCGTTCTGGTTTGAGACTTGAGAGTTAAATGGCTATCTGGATCGTCCGGGTATGATATTTGTAAGTCAAATAATTATCTGGACCGTCCGAGTATGATATTTGTAAGTCAAATAATTATCTGGACAGTCCGGGTATGAGATTTGTACGTCAAATGACTATCTGGACCGTCCCGGTATGAGACTTGAGAGTTAAATGGCTATCTGGACCGTCCCGGTATGAGATTTGTAAGTCAAATAATTATCTGGACTTTCCAGGTGTGAGACTTGTTAGTTAAATGGCTATCTGGACCGTCCTGGTATGAGACTTGAGAGTTAAATGGCTATCTGGACCGTCCGGGTATGATATTTGTAAGTCAAATAATTATCTAGACTGTCTGAGTATGATATTCTTTAGTCAAATAATTATCTAGGCATCCCGGGTATGAGATTTGTAAGTCAAATGGCTATCTGGACCATCTTGGTATGAGACTTGGGAGTTAAATGGCTATCTGGACCGTCCCAGTATGAGCTTTGTAAGTCAAATAATTATCTGGACCGTCCCGGTATGAGACTTATAAGTTAAATGGCTATTTGGACCAGGTCTGAGACTTGAGTGTTAAATGGCTATCTTGACCGTCCGAGTATGAGATTTGTAAGTTAAATGGCTATCTGGACCGTCCCGGTATGAGATTTGAGAGTCAAATAATTATCTGGCCCATCCCGGTATGAGACTTGTTAGTTAAATGGCTATCTGGACCGTCCCGGTATTAGACTTGAGAGTCAAATAATTATCTGGCCCGTCCCGGTATGAGACTTGTTAGTTAAATGGCTATCTGGGCCGTCCCGGTATGAGACTTGAGGGTTAAATGGCTATCTAGACCGTCCTGGTATGATATTGTAAGTCAAATAATTATCTGGACTGTCCGAGTATGATATTGTTTAGTCAAATAATTATCTGGACAGTTCGGGTATGAGATTTGGAAGTCAAATGGCTATCTGGACTGTCCCAGTATGAGACTTGAGAATGGCTATCCGGACCATCCGGGTATGAGATTTGTAAGTCAAATAATTATCTGGACCATCCCGGTACGAGACTTGTAAGTTAAATGGTTATCTGGACCGTCCCGGTATGAGATTTGTAAGTCAAATAATTATCTGGACAGTTCAAGTATGAGATTTGTAAGTCAAATGGCTATTTGGACCGTCTCGGTATGAGAATTGTTAGTTAAATGGCTATCTGGACCATCCCGGTATTAGACTTGAGAGTTAAATGGCTATCGGGATAGTCCAGATATGATATTTGTAAGTCAAATAATTATCTGGACCGTCCGAGTATGATATCTTTTAGTTAAATAGCTAAAGATACGTAGATACACACTAATAACTCAAATTATAACAATTATGCATATTAATTGAGACACACTTGGATTCTACATCCTCGTGAGCGTCTATCATGCCCTCTTAATGTGTTTCTATTTTATTGCATCTGTTATCCCTTTCTTATTATCGAATGGTTCATTTTTTATTTTTTATTTTTGTGTTTCCTGGCTAGTCAATTCCATGATGATCCTGATTAACAAGTTATCTGCTTCTACATACCATATTTTTATCTATTTCTGAAATTTGGTCTAGGAGTTTTTGTTACTTTCTAAATTATGTTTTGCTTCACATGCAATTGTTAATGGCTTGCTTGAATCTCAAAATCCTATCTTTTGCTTCTACCATTTGAAGTATTGGTTTGCTAAATTTATCTGGTTCATTGATATTTTATATGGAAATGGGTCTAATTATATGTTGTGTTTGTGCATATTTCTGTTGATTGATTACACACACACGTACAGCCTTGGGTTGGATACAAAATAACTGGTGATGCATCCATTATAAATTTTCAACTGAGCCAGTAGGAATTGTTCTCTTTCTAGTTTTTCTCCATATAGGATTAGAGCCTTGTGTTGCATAAATTATTAAGTAAATAATTGCTTTTCTAGTTATTTTTATTTTGCAGATTCACTATGACACATGCTCACGAGGATGTAGCTAGGACCTCTTCAAGGCCATCCACGCGGAAGAGGACTCGAGGCCCGACCCAATGCCTCGAGCTTCATCGGATGCCTACAGGGCATAAGAAGACGGTGCATGTAAATCACCGTGGGATCCCGATTGAGGAAAATGGAATCAAGCTAGTGAACTACTTTGGGACGCTGGCACGTGATTCACAGTTCGTTAGGTTGGATCTCCCATCGTGGCACGCGGTTACACTAGCCACTCGGGACCGTTTATGAGAACTAATAAACGTATAAATTTTCCTACTTTCTTCAAGTATTTTAAGTTTGTTTATTTATTAGGACTATGTAATGCCCTAGTTTAATTCCACATTTTCCTTGGTTTGTGCAATGCAGGGAAAATTTGATATCCCAGTTGAACTCCGAAAACACTGCTTGGAATCGATTGGGAAGAAGTGAAGTGTAATGACCTGGACCCTTAAAAAGAATCAATATATTAATTTTCTAGTCTATAGTTGAATTAAAACATCATAGGAATGCTTATGATGTCTTCCATTGGATTACTTGAGTGTATGGGCGCGTAAGTACCTTCCACAGGATTACATCATTTGGGTTCCCTAGGATAGGTATTCATGCTATGATTGTTGAAAGGTTAGGTGTTCCTTGGAAGGAAAGATGTTTGGGTTGCTTATTTCCCCGTAGGTTGAAAGTCCTACAAAAGAGTAGAAGATGGTGGCCGTTGAACCATGGGTTAGCGCCCGGATCAGCACGAGGGGCTTGCCGGTTGTTGATGGAACACATGTTCCGAACTGGACACCTGAGGACACTTAGCACGACATCTGATCATAGGAGCATTACTTGCATATCATTTTGTGTTTATTGGATGAGCATCTTAGAGCATTGTATTTCACACTCATATCCATCATATCATATCATATCATTGTTTATATTGCTTATCGTATTATTGATTTATCGGACGATTTTATAATCATATTGTCATTGTATGTTAACTGGATCATGCTTGCTGAGTATTCCATACTCATGCAGTTTTTCATAACTGCAGATTGATATAGTACTTACATACGAGGGGACTTGGACGTGTGATTACCGATGGACTTTAGATTTCATTTATTCTTTGATTCAGACATTATGTTTATTTTAGTTGGATGTACGACTCTTCTGAAGCCTTTGATGTTAATACGTTGAATACTCTAACGTAATAGTTAGTAATTATTTCCGCTTTTGTTACTCTGACTTATTATGAATTAAATTGAGGGCTTTCTCATGCCTTGTTCGATATGAAAATCTGCGGTCCAGAAATGGATCCTGAAGGTTGCACCTCGTGATCCGTGCCTCCCCACCTAGAGATGTGAGTCATGGGATCTAGGGCGTGACACGATAGTGCTTATCAGGAGGTTTTCCAAGTGTGTGTCCTCGTGATAGCCACTCAAAGTTCACCTCATAACTTTTGGCCCTTGCTCCCTTTTACTCTATGGTTACTGGTATCGATCCTAAGCTGAGTAGAAAACATAGTATATGCGATTCTTCCCTTTATTTTATATGGTTTATTTTGTTTACATGAAAAATTAATTTGAATCCACGTTGTAAGAAACATAAAATCATAGGGTAAAATAATAATTTTACATGATGGTTTTGTTAGCCTTTATCATAAGGTATTTACACTGATCTCGTATTACTTTTCAAGAGTTTTTGAATATAGTGGAACCTGGGGTAAATCCATAGACATAGACAATCTTGCCGAACCACATAAATCACTCTTATAAGTTTGATTTTTTTTCTTGTCTGTTTTTTTTTTCTTATCACAACTTCCAAAGGGCCTACTCCTGGGTCTTGAAGATCATCTTCAAACCTTTTCAGCATGATGGGCCTACTCCTGGGTCTTGAAGCTTGATTTATTTTTAGAGGCTTT
>JAUPMG010078379.1:0-12931 GCA_031762675.1 Pachysandra terminalis | reverse complement strand
ATAATAGCCCTATCTGCAAAGATTCGTCCTATTGCGAGTGGTATTATTATTATTTGGTTTAAAAAAATCCACAATCAATGGAACCCATTGTAAATTGGGGTTGAGTTGCATACCCCTCTGTTGTTATTGAGATGTATTCTCGCATCACCAACACAGACTTCGACTCCATGAGTATCACTTTCGATATGTACAGCATTACCAAACGCCTAAATCCTCAACTAGTGTCTAAGCTTATGCGCCTCACCATGAACAACTCTATTAGCAACATCCCCAACATTGATGAGGAGGAGAAAAAAGATATTTCCAAGATCCTTTGTGGCAAGAGAGTACAATGGAATACAGACAACTCTCTTAGTGCCACTGAACTTAAACCCATTTACCGCATTCTCCACAAACGTTTTGTGACCAATGTCTATCCTCATTCCCAGAACGTGATGGAACTCAGTCCCTTCATGGTATCTGTACTTCACATGGTGGCCATGGGCCAAAGCTCACTTCTAGAGCATCACCTGGGAGCTTCCTCATCATCTGCACCTCCTGCTGACACTAGGATTGTGGATGTTAGGCTAGTAGTCTTGGAAGAGGAGGTAGGAAAGAGCATGCATGAGATGTCCAAGCTCCGTGAAATAGTGGAGAGGGCACTCCAGTTCTTTCAGGACATGTTCGGATGTAGCCAAACTACTGATGTTGTCCCACCATCTATTCCTGCACCTCCATCCTCGACACCTCATGAGGGGAAAGCTCCCTAGAGAGTTTTAGATGTTTTATTTTATCATAGTATCTTTTTGTAGTATCCATATGGGCATGGAAAAGAATTTCTTTTGATATTTGTTTTAAACTATAGAATTTCTATGTTAAAGGATATCTAACTAGTTGAATGTAATGTTTAAAACTTGATCCTTTAGTGAAATAGAAGTTTACCTTAAAGATTTTAGTATATGGTTAAAGTGCAATGCGTGTATGACACTAATCTTTATTACTATCACATTGTGGATTAGAAGTACATATAAATGGGTTAGCCTATACAGTTTAATTTCGAGAACAAAATATCCATTAAGATAGTGACCCGGAACCTAAGAATTTAATAAAATACTTAAATTAAATATTAAAAAAAATATTCATTAGTCTAGAAATGTAGAATTAAATTCATAAAGGTTATAAGTGTACTTGAAATCATCAAGAGAAACTAAGACTAACAAATTGAAAGGCATGATGCTAAGGTTAAGACACATTAAATATGGGGACTAATGAGTGAATTAAGAAAGCTTAGGGAAATAATTAGAATATGAACTAATTATGTTCGGCTTTAGGGCCTAATTATGGGTCTAGTTGTTTGGCCCAAGAAACAACTAAAGAAGGATCCTACTATTTAAGTAAAGGAAATTAATAATAGTAATTAACCATGGTAATTAGTAACAGTAATGTAGTAGGATGTTTAACAAATAAGATTAGGATTAACAAGGTAAGATGCTTAAGATAGAAGACCCAGTCCACCTAAGATGGATATTCAAATTGACTTTGAATTGAAAGAGAGAGAAGGTTAAGAATTTCGGCAGAAAGAGGGGGAAAGGAAAACACACGGTTAGGAGAGTTAGAAAAGAAAAGAAGAATATGAAGAGAGGAGGAAAAGTCTAGATCTAAAGAAAAGATGGCCAAAGGAAAAAGCGTTAAAAGGAAGACTTCATATGGAGGAAGAAAGTACAAGAAAAGCTATGAAGGGAGGAAAGAAAGGAAAACATTGATAAAGCAAGCATTGAAGAGGGAGGAAAAGATAGAAGAGGAAAGAGATGGGGATGATGTTCCATATCGGGATGTGCAGGATTTTTGAGGTAGGGATTTTTCGGAGTTCTTATGGTAGCTGTTTTTATAGGATTATAATGATTCTATAGGATTAAGCATCTAGATCTCATAACTTTGTATGTGGATATGTGATAAATTATGCTTATACTGAGTGATAAACTATGCTTGTGTTGATTTAACCTTTACTATGAAGGTTTGAAAGTTATTGTCTTAAATCGTGAAAATTAGGTTGAATTCCACATTTAAATCCTAGTTGAATCTTAGGTTTTGTTTCGAGTATGATGATTTGATATTTGGTGTGATAATCAATGTTTTATGATGCTTAAAAGTGTGAAATATTGATGGTAAAAGTTTGGACACGAAGCCCTATGAAGATGGTAAAATTTTGGGCAAATATAGGCTCTCGGCAGGTAGCTCGGTAGCTATCGAACCAATCTGGCGAGAGGTCCAAAGTCATAGGCTGATCTACCGGAGCTCGGTAGCTGCCGAGCCAACTACCAAGAAGCTCTTAGCAAATAGCTTGGTACTATCGAGCGATCTACAGAGCGCCAAATGGGTTCAAATTTTGAGGGTGACTTGGTTTTTGGGTCACTAGTATGTGTGTGGTGTTGGTTTTTGTGCAAAACAAATGTATAAGATTTTGTGAAATAAAATGTGTTACTCTAGTTTCCGTATGATATGACCAAGTATAGTGTGCTATGAGGTTTGATAAGGTTCCAAGAGTATCATAACATGTTAGAAAGTATGATATATTATGATTAGGATGGATGAATGTCCAAGCATGTGAGTTAGTGTAAATATGATGTGTGCAGGGGTCCTATATAAGCCTATGAAGGTGTGATATGTGACATGAACTGTGTTATAAAATATGAACTGTATTATGAAGTTGAATTGTGAGGTGTAACATGAATTGTGATATTGAGAGTGATGCTAGATGCATTTACTGGGATAATGATATTGAGAGTGACCCTAGGTGAGCTCACTTTTTGTTGTCGGGGTGTCTTTCTACCATGGGTATTATCCCCAAAAAGGAAAGATGGTGGTTTTTCTACCTTGGGTAGTATCTCCTAAAAGGAAATGAACAAAGGGGTGTCTTTCTACCATGGGTATTATCCCCTAAAAGGAAAGAGGGTGGCATCTTCTACCTTAGGTCTGAATACCCTAGAAGGAATGGATGATGCGATTTCAGTACTCATTAGATAGAAGGGACTGAGGTGATTGATTGAACACATTCCTGGAATAGGGTTTCCTAGAGGAAATGTGGGATTGAATTCAAGGTTAGGCTTGGCCTAACACCCCCTTGTATACATTGCATCATTTCATATCATCATTTGCATTGCATCATAACTCATATTGCATTGTATTCTTGATTGTGTATGTGTGAACATCTTCCATGTGATGATAGCATCCATTCGCATTTGTTGCATTGCATTGATTGCTGTGTGATTATAGAATTGAGTGTGGTGTGTTGTGTGATTAAGTGTTTGACATTAGTGTGGTGTGTGATTATTAATTGAGTGGCTTACTGATGTGTGATTATGATTGATTGTATTGTTAATGGTATGATGAACAAAAAGGGAGAACTGCTACTATTGAGAAGGTGCCATGTGAGTTGGTAGCCTTGATTGTGGTTACGTATCATGACAGAGTGCATGAGTACATATTATTTCTTCAGATTGTATTTTTGTGTAAGGCATGACAGAATTTCATGAGGATATTGGTAACTGCTTATGATGAGCATGATGATGAATTGGATTATGATTGTGATTATAAACATGACTATGATTATGATTGTGATTGTGATGATGAACATA
The DNA here is from genome assembly GCA_031762675.1 of Pachysandra terminalis. Lineage (NCBI taxonomy): Eukaryota > Viridiplantae > Streptophyta > Magnoliopsida > Buxales > Buxaceae > Pachysandra > Pachysandra terminalis. Next base: position 9,317 of record JAUPMG010078379.1, on the reverse strand, counting down.
TGAAAATCATAACATGATAGTAAGAAGATTTGTGAATTGCATGAATCAACATGACTCTTTGTATGATTATGAAAATAACTGTTATAGTTACTTTAGAATTTTCCAACTGGGCTTCCAAGCTCACCCTTTATGATGAAACATGTGAACCACTAGAGTAGGATGGATTTGGAAGGGAGGTTCTTAGCTAGAAAGGATCTCAAGACTCTATAGACTTATTACTTGAACTTGGTTTAATGGTTTGTTTTGACCCCATGTGGGCAGGATGGTTTTAATTTCTTATTTTATGGTTGGATTTTATATTGTTGGCTCTAGTTAAGGTTTAAATTTTATCAGGCTTCTGCTGTATTTAGTATACTCTGTTGATCCATGGATTATTTGTTGGTTTGGCCGCATCCATGGGTTTGGATCCGAAGGTTATTCCCTTGATAATCCTCGAGATCAGATATCTCGGATTTGGGGTGTGATAGCACCTTCTATTCTCCCTTTAGATCCCAACGCACCTTCTAATAATGGATATGGAAGGATATCTCTCCTTAGAGTCCTTCCATATAAAAACTCCTAAGTTAACAAGGAAAGTGGAGTTGTGCTCCCTTTTTTCCATGAATTCTTAATTAAAATTTAATTGAAATTACTAAACTAGTCATGGGTCTAAACACAGGGTCAAACAACCAAAGCCTAAACCAGGCCAACTCAACCCAGTCCAAAAGCCTAGAACTAGTAACACTAAATTACACCCAATCCCCATACTTCTTTTATATACAAATTATCCTAACTCTGCACTTACATTACAATAAGCATATTATCTATATAAGAAGTTCATCCTCACACTCAATTCCAATTTTATTCACACATCAAATTAACTTAATGGTTATGAACATTCTTAAGTCAACTAATTCCAATTTCTCATATTAATTAGAGGTACAATACCACCAAATCAAATCCAATTTTAATCTTTAATTACTTTTAATCACTTAAACATTTAATTATAATTCTTTCAAATTTCATCTTTAATTACATTTATTCATTTAAACATTTGATTATAATTCTTCTTATTAATTTCTAGGTTCAGGACACTGCACCAGTCACCTCTACTGTTCCAACACAACCATCACCATCATCCCCTACTGTAGAACCCATAATCCTGCCTATTGTTCCGCCACCAGTGGTCTTACCACCACGAAATGTTCAACCTCGTATTTTTGTTCCTGCCAGTAGTCCTACCCCTTCTGCTTGCTCTGGTCAAGCTACCTTAGTTAACCTAGTTGCTCTTCTGAGACAAGATCGTACTTAAGATCTGAGCTAGATCAACAATGATTTCCATCCCCCTATATCGAGCTCCTGGGTAAGTCCTACCTTCGAGACTATCACCCTCTTAAGTTCCCAAAGTTCACTAGACAGATGTGTAACGTGAAAGAGAATATTGCTTGTTTCAAATGTGATAGAGCTTAGGGTTGGTTGGATTAGATATATGATTTTTTTTCTCAAACATGCCACTAACGCATGCAAAACTCAACATGTGTCCATATAGCACAATTTGAGGACGACCTCGTATGCAGGACAAGGAAATTATCTCTAATATATTCAGGCTTGTTCATTTGTCATAACAACTTACATGTTCCACTCATCTCTCCCTATAAATAGAGAAGGGCACGAAGATGAGTGATTCGAACCTAGGAACACTCGAGATAAATGTCTTATTGTCCGAGGTTTCTTCCTAGTATACGTGCCTTATCCACCCCACCAGTCTCTCCCTAATACACTATTGCTCCTCTGATATTGACTTTATTGTCTAACCTTTGTTCGGAGAAAGACCACCGGAGATAATAAGCATGTTACATCAGTTTAGGCTATCTCTTGGACAAGTCCAAAAACCCAAATCTTAGCTTAACTGCTTGCATTGTAAGCCTCGACAGACTGATTTCTTGACAAATCCGACATCAACAAATATCAAATAATCAAATATCTTGTGAATCCAAAATGTTCTCTTTTACTTGTGATTTGGTCTCCAAAATTTCTAAGAAATTGTGAGTACCTTTTTGCAAAAAAACCTTTACTGTGTTCCATTTATCATAATGTCTGATATTCAATAACTAACTCCTGTTTTTCCATTTTTCCTTGGTGATCGTGTATAGATTTAGTGCCAAACTAACGGCTTTTTTTTTCGGGAGAAGAAACAATGGCAACGGAACTTTTATTTGTTCTTGTTTGCTTACTTTGATAACAGCCAACGACACTATCATTACGTCTTTTATTGTCCTCAAGTCTTCAACAATGTAAAGCAGTAGTCTTAACTCTTCAACGCAACGGTTCGGTAATTTCCTGCCACTTCGTTTGAAACAGAAGGGAATCTTACCTTTTTTTTTTTCCTCTCAGAGGACCAAAGCTGCAGCGAGAGAGAATTTTAGGGGACCTTTATTAGGGCCGTAAACGAGCGGAGCTTTGTCCAACTCAGTTTGGGCTCGTAAAATCTGAATAAGGTTCGGACACTTAGCTCAAGCTCCGTAAATTTTTTTGGGCCCAGGCTTGGCTTAGGTTCGCTAGTTTTTTCAAAGCTCAGGTTCCATCGCAAAAGCTTAGCTCATAAAAGGCTGAAAAAAAAGTAAAAAAACTAAATTTATTGTGTTCTAATTTTAAGACAAACTAACAAAAAACAATTCAGTACCAATAGTCAATTAATTAGTATTTTTTTAATTTTAACTTTACTATTTAACTATTTATTAAATTCTAGTTTACAAATAATTAATTAGTTGATTTACTAAACACACCACAAAATTTATATATCATATATATAAGACCATGCCGAACTTTAACCGAGTCGAGCTTACCTAAACTCGGTTCAAACTCGTTAAAATAATGAGCCATTTTTAGACTCAGGCTTGACTCGCGAACCTAAATATTGAGTTCAAGCTCGGCTCATTTGACCCTAACCCGAGCCAGGCTTTCTTTCGTCTGGTGGGGTTCTTTAAGAAAAGTATTTTTACGACCTTTTTGGCTGCTCTTAGATGTGCGGTGCACAAACCTAAGAAAAAAAGAATCTTTCTTTTTGTATTGTGGGGTTCATTATAAAATGGGTAAATTATAAAAATCTCATTTTACAGTCTTCTCTTCATCTTTCTAAAATTACATTTTAGGGTTCTTTAAAAAATGGGTAAATTATAGAAACCTCCTTTGAGGTATGCTTTAATTACAGTCTTCCCTTCATCTTCCTTAATTCACACTTTCTCCCTTGTTAGTAGAAATCTGTTAGTAAAAATAACGTTTTATTATTATTTTACTTAAATATCTTAATTTTCTTCTAATTATTATAGAATTCAGAGAGATAATCTTGTTTAAAAAAGTGTAAATATGTGCCAACATCAACACTTCTGTCGTACTACTTGACAGTAACTTGACATAAAGGAGGTAACATAAGGGAGGTGTGACCTCCCTTTAAACTTGTAAGGAGGCTAGTATTATTTCAAAAAGGTAAAGTGAAGGGAGGTGTTTGTAATTAATGCACACCTAAAAGGAGGTTTTCTAAAAAAAAAGGGAAAATTACCTCAACTGTTTCACTGTCTAAAAATTGACTTCCACCCCTTCATTTAACACTCTCACCACAGATGTTAAATTTTTATTTGAAAAAGACCAAAATACCCTTATTGTTTAAACAACATATGAGAATTTTTGACAAATAAATCGTACTTTTTTTAAAAACAAGAACAAACGGGTCCTACAGAAACCATGATCTTGGCAAACCGACTCCTGCTCTTCTCAGCAAAGCAGCTCTTCTATAGGTACACTGATATGATCTTCTCCCCTAATGGAGCTTTACTGGAGGAATATCCAGAAGATGTACATATTAGAACTCCTTAGTGCCAACCGGACTGGGATCTTTTGTTATGAAGATTCTTGTTATGCTCCTGTTATGTGCACAAGAGCATAATAAATATCTCGAGAGATCCATCATACAAATTGGTGACCTGTCATTCTAAAAACCTAAGAAAATAGTGAACTCTAGGGAGCCCACCACACAAACTAATTTGGCAGGTCAACAGTTATTGTGATGGCCCCCGGGACACGTGTTATGCTCATGTGCACATTACAGGAACATAATAGGAATCTTTATAACAAAAGATCCCCATTCGCGCCAAACGGGTTCAATCGTATGGCTTTGTAAAAGAAGAAGAGGTTGCACGCATGGTTCATCGCATTGCAAGCTCATACCTAGGCACCACCAACCTCAACAAGATCTTCGGACTCTATGCAAATAATGTGGCTTGTCGAACCACCTTTAAGAGGGGCTTCTCTGAAGGAGGGGATTATGACGTCATTGGCTTGCACGACTTGCTCGAGGAGTATCAAGTGTTGCTTGGAGGAATTAATGTGGGAGACATTTTCCCTTCCATGGAATGGATACGCACTACCACAAGCATAAAAGCAAGACTACATAAAACTTTTCAACGCTTTGATCACTTCTATGATGAGATTATACAAGAACATCTTAGTCCCAATAAAAAGAATGAAGAACACATGGACCTCGTGGATGTTTTGCTTCATAAACAGAAGAATGGGGATCTTAAATGCCTCACTATGGATATTGTCAAGGCCATCATCTTGGTCAGTGTAAGGCTTTTTTCCCTATTGCCTCGACGAATCTAGTCACCGAGTCCACTAGTTTCTCTTACTTTACTAGTCTATGTTATTGACTGTTTACACTTCTTTGCCAATCTGCCGATCTCATGTGTTGTTTAAAGGTATTTTTGTCTTTCACAAATATAAATTTAACATATGTAGTGAGGGTGTTAAATAAGGCAGTTAGAGGTAATTATCAATCTTTTAGGCAACGGGAAGTCAATTGTTAAATATTAAGGAGTAATGTTTCCTATAAAAATTACAAAAAATGATTTGTGCCACCCTTTGGTTGCTCCATATTTGTGCGGTGCACAAACCTAAGAAGAGTATGTAAGTATACCTCAAGCTTATAAAAGTTAGAAAAAAGAACAGAAGACGAAGCTTTTGAACTTGACCAGTGAACATTATTTGACGACTTGGTTAAGGAATTTTAGAACTCCATTCATAAGTTTTATATCAGAAGTGTTTGAGGTGAAGCCTAAATCGGTAAATAATAGTTGTTTAATCACAGTTAAGCTGATTAAGCATTTAATCTCTTAATGTAGTCAATTTTCGTTTGCCTAAACTAAAGTATTGACCATTTGGACGGTGTTACGTTGATTCCAACAAGCACAAATGTGAAATAAAAAAGAAAGACACGATTTATGTTGTTTGACAACATCGCCTACATCCACGGATTGCTATATGACAATCATTCTTCTCGTTCAATTTTGAGGTATACAATCATCCTTTACATGATAGATGTTACAGAACATAAATAAGAGAAAAGAAGAAGAAGGGATGAGAATCCTCTGTTTCAGAATAGAAGAAATCTCTTTCTATCTTTTCCTTTCTGAGTTAGAGAAGAAAATCGTCTCCCATGTCTTTGTGTCCTCTCCTTTGAAGAGAGAAAAAGTCCCATCTTTTATGTCATTTCTTTGTCTTTAAAGAGCCACTCTTTGGTTTCCTCCAAAAAAAAAAAAAAATTGAAATTTCAATAAATACTTCAACAAAACTGACATAACCCATTAAATGTTTTAGAAAAACTAACATAACTCATTAAATGCTAAGTATGGTAAATAGTCATTCGGGTGAATAGTAACTCGAGTGAACAATGACTTGAGGGTCGATGAACAGTGACGCGAGGGTCGATGAATAGTGAATTGCGGGTCGAAGAACAATGTCTCGAGGGTCGATGAACAGTGACTTGAGGGTCGATGAATAGTGAATCAAGGGTTGATGAACAGTGACTCGAGGGTCGATGAAAAGTGTCCCGAGGATGATGAACAGTGTTCTCGAGTGAACAATAACTTGAGTGATAACTCGAATGAATAGTATTTCGAGGTGGCCAAAGGTGGTCAATGAATAGTGTTTCGAAGTTGCCAAAGATGGCTTGTGAACAGTGTTTCGAAGTGGCCAAAGGTGTCATGCGAACAGTGTTTGTGGACATTAGTTGGCCTAATATTTGTAATGATATGCCACCAATGAGGCAGTGCCATATGTGTGTCACCAATGAGATGGTGCCATGTGTATGCCTAAAATTCAATCATCATCATTAGCCCCCAGTGCACTCATGGCGCTTGTAAAGGGGCATGAGTACATTCCTATGATGATGAGAAAACATTGAATGCATGAAGTTCCTATTTATGTAGACTGATGGTCAAGGCATCATATTTGACGCCAATGTTCATGACATTGTATGAATTAGCCACCTTGGGGTGGCAAGCCGCTGAAAATATGATAAGTGACGAATTGACCATCTCGGGGTGGCGAGTCACTGAAAATATGATAGGTGACGAATTGTCCATATTGGGGTGGCAAGCCACTCATGATGAATTGCCCATCTCGAGGTGATTGGTTGCTAATGATGAATTGACCATCTCGAGGTAGTTGGTCGCTAATGACGAATTGGCCAGCTCGAGATGGCTAGCCTTTCTGTTGTTTCTCATGAAGTGATCGATAATATCGAAGTGGCATGTGAGCCACTCGAGATGTCCTCATTCGGGAGATGACCCGTTAGGATATATGTTTATTGGGGACCTTCGACATAGCAAACTTGAGGGGGTATCCCTGAGTAGGTTCAAGGACATAACCCAACACAGGTGGGTCCTTGATTGTATAGACTTCGAGGGAAAGTTCCAAGCACAGGTGGAGCTTCAAAGTGATAGTGAATTGTATAGCATAGGTGTACTCTAATTCAGGCTCTCGAAGGAGCTTCCCAACACAGCTTGGTTCTTGAAGTGGTTAGTTCGAAGGGTTATTCTAGCATCTGTTGGCCCTCGAAGTCAGTTCGAAGGGCTATCCTAACACAGGTTGGCCCTCGAAGTGGGTTAGTTCGGGGAGTTATCCCACCCAGGTGGATCCCCGAAGTAGGTCAGTTTGAGGAATATCTCTACACAAGTGGATCCTCGTTCAAGTGTTCAAGAGGATGTCCTATTACAGGTGGGTCCTCAGTCAAATAGGCACGCGAGGATATCCCTGAATAGGGGGGGTCCTCGAAGTGATGAGAGGCTGTCTCGACACAAGTGGGTCCTCAATCAAGTAAGCTTCAAGAACATGTCCTAGCACAGGTGGGTCCTCGAAGTGACGAGGGGCAGTCCCAATCACAGGTGGGCCATCAGTCAAATGCTCGAGGAGCTACCCTAACACATGTGGGCTTCAAATTGACGAGGGATTATCTAGTGTAGGTGGGACCTCAGTCAAAATCATATAGAGTGTAAACCCCAAATAAGTGAACATTACAAATATTTAGGGTGTGAGCCCTTAGTTTGTAAGGTGTTAGCCTAAATAGATTTCACATGTATTGGAGGGTCTATGTGTGAAGAGTTGACATCGCATGCCAATAATAGGCATAAAGCTCGAAGGGTTTCGCCTCAGAGCTCGAGGGGGAGGGCATTGAAGATAGGAGGGAAGAGCATTGGTGTCACGCCCCAGATCCCGTAACACGAATCCCTAGGTGGGATGGAACGGATCTCAAGGTGAGACCTTCACGATCCATTTCTGGATCACATATTACCATATCATAACAAGGCACGAGATATCAATCTCAAAATAATTCATAACAGAGTAGCGGAAGTAGAAAATTTTAATATATAAATTTGGTCCACGACCTCATCATCCCTAGCTCAACCTGCAACATAAAAGTTACTTGAGCTTTGAATGCCCAGTAAGCATGATTTTGTCCCACATTCTCATCCTTATACATGATTCTAAAGATCATAAACGAACAACATAATACGCGAATATAAACGATGCAGTTAAGTGATGATTATGATGCATGTAAAGCATTCAGATGGCCTAATGGATGCTCAATCAAGGATTACAATGCAGTGTATGAAAAAGTCTATGTTTATGTGTAATGTTAAATGTCCATCATTGCAGCTTCAGTAACTCATAAAGTTTTGGGACCGTAGTCACTAGGAACAACCGGCAGTCCCTCTCTTCATTCCGGGCGCTAACCCATGGTACGATGGCCACCATTTGCTAACTTTAGAGTGTATGATACTCAAGGTCTAGCGCTGACCTATGGAATCAACTATGATTTCCGTACTTATTTCGTAGGCCTTTCAACCTACAGGTCTAGACAACCTATTATTTTCATCTCCCGGGCACACTTGACACCTCACATGAACATAGTATGCATGCATCAATTTCCATAAGACACGAATGACAATCTCCCTCGGAAACTATCCACGCACCCATACACATCGATAATCCATTGGATTCCATCATTCAAGTCCTAATGACATATAATCAAAGGTCAATAGTAAAATTTTCACAAATGTTTTCCAAACTGGAGACTCATCTGAGAAGTGTGTTCAGTAGGTTAGCACGTGTCATTCGCACAACTAAGCCCGAACCAATACCGACATCCAAACCCATAAATTCTCTTAAGAACGGTCAATTCTGTCCAAACAATTCCATCGATAGGCCCATCGGTGTACCGACGCCTACCGATCAACTCAAATCATAGCTCTCCTATATACTGTCGGTAGGCCCATCGGTGTACCGACGTCTACTGACCAACTCAAATCCATGAATCACATCTACTGTTGGTAGGCTCGTCAGTGTACCGACACCTATCGATCAGTAACAGTAATCCCCTGTCGGTAGGCCTGTCGGTGTACCGCCTACTGACCAAGATGGTCTAATCCTCCGTCGGTGTACTGACACCCACTGAAGAGCTATAATGGTCTACTGTCGGTAGGCCCATTGGTGTACCGACGCCTACTGATCAGTTATAGAAATCCCCTGTCGGTAGGCCCGTCGGTGTATCAACGCCTACCGACCAACTCAATTCCACAATACATAGGGCCTTGTCGGTAGGCCGATCAGTGTACCAAAGCCTACCGACACATGTAAGAGGTACTCTGTCGGTGGCGTGGTCAGTGCACTGATGCCTACCAACGAGCTCGATATTTATACTTTAACACCATCAGTAGGATAATCGGTGTACCGACACACCTACCGATGATTAATAATCAGGTTAATGGGTCAATTATGGCAACTCAAACAACATACCATGAACATCATATAATTATACATGAATTTAACATAGAATTTCATCATGCTATCTTAAGTTAATAACTATAAAAATCAAGCAGCCGATTATACTAAATGTCACGACTCAAACCTAAAGGAAATTCAAGTGGGAATCCCTTAGATTCAAACCGCGACTCTCACCCCATATCCCTATAGGAGTGGAAAGTAATAAGAGCCAAACCATA
>JAUPMG010078359.1:0-12931 GCA_031762675.1 Pachysandra terminalis | reverse complement strand
TTTTGGGTACAAAGAGGTTTTTGAAACAAAGACTTTTCAAATAACCTTTTTGACATTACTCTTAAAAAGCTACCCTAAGCCCTAATTTTCCCAAGAAGAAAATTAAAGTGTCTACCTCAACACAGTCAACACACGTGGAGGAGAAAGAAACATGTGCTTGAGAGGGACTATTTTAATATATATAATTAGTTGTGAGCACGGACTCACTCGTTTATAAATATAAATTGTTATTAGTATCTTCAAGTATTAAATATTGATTGTTCACGTGTGATGCCAAAATGTTAAAGGAAAAACGATGTGTTTATTTTGAAGAAATTGGAAAAAAAATAGATTATCATGTATTGCAAAGAGGAAAGATTTTAGGAGTCAAATTAATTAGCGACATACAAATTTATGTCGATGCAATTATATCAGTAAAGAAAAATGAATGATCAATTACTGCAACAACCTGCCTTAATATTATATCATTTGGTATGGACATATAAAACTTGCTTATAAATAACGTTAATGATCAATGTAGGTATTTGAATTTTATAGGACATGTTGCTCAGTGAAATGGTATTTCATCTGTATAAAGGAAATCAAGAGAAATTGTTTCACAAATAATGCAATTTGTTATAAAAACACTTTTCCTTAGAAAAGTAAAAGGGAATCAATGTTGATGCTTCTGTCTGTGGCTTGTAAATCTTTAGCATTTGCCTTCAATATCAAAAAGCCTGTAAAATGGAAAGCAGGTAGCAGAAGTTAGAAGACATATACTTGGTATCCTTGAAAACCTACTCAATCTACACAGCTTAGTGAACGCACCCTAACTCTAATTGATCCAGTCTATCTAATTGTTCATTAGAAAACCTTCTGGCAACTTTTGCACAATGTTATTGCTAGTATCACTGCTGACTTGCCAAAGATTAGAACATTGGAAACTGCATTAAGATATTATTAGGTAAGTCTTTGTGTTGAAACATAAGCATGATGATAATGATGTCTAAACATTGGGCTTTAGTCTCAGGCAATAACTTTTGAGAACCTGTATAAAAAGAGATGATATTAATCTCAGGAAAAATTGTAATTTAAGATATAAAAAGCAGAGGCAATTAAACGAATACTCAAATGGAGATTCAACCTGAATAGATGAACTTAAGCATAAACAAATTATCTTACTTTGAATCCATCAAGTGCTTGAGATAATCCCATGCTTCTAGCAATTCCGATCCTTTTTTCATCATTATAAACAAAGTTCAGTTATGAGGGATATATATACAAAAAGTAGAGTTTGTTTGCTTAGAGTCAATCTTTTCTAAAGCTGTGATCTGTGATCCAACAGGAAGTAGAGAAGATCATGGTGGTTTGCTGCCTAGGAAAATGGCAGTTGAGCCTAATGGTTTGAAACATAGAATACTGCTCTTTAAAAATCTATACCAAGAACAAAGGGGGGAACCACAAAATGCAACCAATAATTATTAGAATACTAAACCTGAAAATATGGAAAGAAAAATAATTAGAATTTTAAACCTGGAAATTTGGAAAGAAGACGTTATAGCCTAAACACTATCTGGGTATTGCTTTTCATCCTTAGCATGTTCATTACACTAGAAGCTTTCTGTTCAACTTCTTCCAGTACTATTTGTGCAGATCCTGTGTTTTAAAAGAAAATAAAAAATCATTTGTTCAGATCCAAAGTTTAACAACATGGTTTGCTATATGAGATAAATAGAGACACTTTGAACATATGTGAGATAGCCTTAGAAGCATGATAAATTTTAACATTAAGGATTTTTTCTTTTGAAAATCAATGGGATAAAGATACGTTTTCACCAAAGTGTATACAGTGTAAAGTAGTATACCAAGGATTGACAATGTTCAGATTTTTTTTCTTCTTATTAATGAAGTAGCGATCTCTTAGAGTATGAAAGGCTCTTTGGGTGTCTCATACTCTCATTTTTCTCTATACTGTAATTTAGAGAGATTCAACAATAGAAGTTTTAATAATCAAATCTGAATTATGCCAATTGGAAGAATACTAAAAGCCAGTTAAAATAGCCCCAAAATTGAGAGCCACGTATAGTGAATTTTTATCACAATAGACAAAGAATCATAAAGAAAAAAAATTAAACTTAGAGATTGAAGTTCTTACCAGTTCAAGGCACTTTAAGAAAAAGAAAAAAACAGTTGAATATAGAACAGTAGTACATTATTAGTTCGACTTGGTTCGGACATTTTCACAAATAGTTTATTTTTAATTACAATAGATAATTAAAGATATATTGTGATTGAGCCTTCAAAAAAAATGATAATATACCAAATTAAATAGAATATCTTGTGACAAATCACTTCAATTATATGGTATAATAGCTCATTCAACTGTCTATGCAGCGCATCCCTTCCCTCAACAATTCGATCTCTGTCATTGTTATCCACAACAAAAATAAGAACCTTTGTGTTTTGGAAGTAGTAGCTTCCAAATGGAATATATTGTGATTGAGCCTTAAAAAAATGATAATATACCAAATTAAATAGAATTTATTGTGACAAATCACTTAAATTAAATGGTATAATACCTCATTCAACATTCTATGCAGCGCATCCCTTCCCTCAACAATTTGATCTCTGTCATTGTTATCCACAACAAAAATAAGAACCTTTGTGTTTTGGAAGTAGTAGCTTCTCAATGGGTGGATCTATATAAGAAAAATATTGCATTGTTCAGCCATTTCACCAGTGAGATACTTAGCATTACCCTCTTCATAAATTCAATTATTATCAACTATTATGCTCTAGAAATAAAAAATCCAAGAAAAAACAAATGAAATAGATTATTACCAACATCTCCAGGTCAATGATAATAATTGCAAATGATCTGGAAACAAACAATTTAAATTCATACCTTGTCCTAGCCATTAGCATCCCACATTGTGAGCTGATATTCTTGTACCCCACAATCTCTATGTCAAATCCAGCAAACATTAGCTCGAGCAATTATGATAATCAAAGACATCAAATGGAAAGCCAACTATACTACAATGATTATTAACAATGGAAAGTAAATTATATTATGAAGTAAATTGAATGGTTAACCAATTCCAATAACCATAACTCACCAATAGTGGGAATAGTTGTGACAATTTCTCCCAACTTCTGCTTGTCCAAAATGGTGGTCTTACCAGCAGCATTAAGAAGCCTTCAAAATGTGCTTCTCCTTATTGGTAAAAGCCTACAGTAAAGGGGTTCAATGGAGAAATCGTGCTTGGTAGAGTGTGAGAAATGATAAAAAAAAAATGAACAGAGAGAGAGGCAATGACAAATTTAACAGGGTGAATGTAGAAATCGTGCTTGGGAGAGTGAAACAAAGAATGAGAGACAATGAGATAAGCTTAAATATTGTGTATCATTGATTAATTTAATCACAAAAAGGAAAAGAGTAAAAGAGACCTAGTAAGAACAAAGTTGCTTAATGGGGTCAATTTTTTCTATTGTTTCATTTTTCTTTTGTAATAAAATCTCAACCTGCAAACGGTTAGTTATAGGCATCTTTTCCTTCATGTTAACTTTTCTGTAGGCATAGTACAATTCTCCTAAAAGAAATAATAATTAGGAAGAATCAAATTATGAAACAGAGCAAAATAATACCTCACTTGTGTTCGGTGTAGAATTGATAAGAGTTGGAAGTGCCCTTATCCCAACATACGCATCTGCTTGTACTGATAAATGCTCGATATTAGTAATCTCAATTTCCACCTGTTAGAAAAATATGACGAAATACTGAACAGAAAAAAGTAAAAAAAAAAACCCAAAGAATAGGAATACTAAAAAAAGAGAAGTTAAAAAAATAAGAAACAATTATTAAAGATAAAATTATAAAAACAAATAAATAAATTGAGAGAGAACAGGTACGGGATGAGCTGAAACGAAGGTGGTGGTGGTTTTCAAAGGTTGGGAACTGGATTTCTGGAGCAATGGAGGCAGAAAACATGGTGGTGGTGTTTTGCTGGTGTTTGTGAGAGAAGGTTGAAGATGTTTTGATGTGGGGCAACACACAGAGAAGGAAATGGGGTTGCCGTGTGAGAATGGGGGAGCTGGTGGTGCGGTTGGAGAGGGCTGTTGCTGTTACTGCAGAACAATACAGAGTGAAGAAGAAGAAGACCCATTTCACATGTTTTGGGTAAAAAAGTTTAACGTATATCTTTGCACCTGCATACACTCTCTAGTACATATCTCCACCAAGCAATAAAAACCATAAGAAATTCATGAAGTCTGAATGCTGAACCCCTTTACAAACCCAATACTGGGAAAGAAAGACAGAAAGAGCACACCTGAGAAATGCTCATGTTTGAGCAGCAACAGAACAGAGTGATGAAGAAGACCTATATCACATGTTTTGGCAAAGAAATTTTAACGTATATACAATAAAAACTCATGAAGTATGAATTTGCCGGTCCCCATAAAGAAACACAATTTGCATTAATTCTAAAAAAGGAAAATAAAAAAAAAAAATCCTTTGTAGCCATTCATGTGCTTAATAAAGTAAAGCAAGAACACTAACATAAAAGATAAAAGTGACAAAAGAGCAAATGACAATACCCAACATCGGCAAGTTAAGATTGAATCCAATTTGGTTGTCCAAATTCCTTATTTATTGGATAACCGCTTAAATACAATACTATTTTAAAATGAAAAAAACAGAGCCCAAGTATTATTTACTTCCCAAATTTTGTCCATTGAAGCATTTCTTCTTTCCACTCTATTTTAGATGTGTATTAACCAAAGTAAGCAATAATATATTAATTTTACAACGGATGAAAAATATTTTAAAAGTCAGCATTTATTTTTGAAAAATATTTTAAAAATCAGTAAAATATTTATCAATATTTTATTTACTTGAATTTTTGGATTTTTGTCATAAAAAAAAGAGAGCATATTAACCGAATTTTCGTATTTTTCATTAAAAAAATAGACTATTACAATTGAATTTATGTTTTGCAAAATTATTTTGCAAATGTACTATTACAAAAAAAACAATTCAATTATCAGATATATAAGATTATCGCAATGAACAAATAAACAACATAAGCTATGTAATGATTTTATTTGTGTCACCTGTGCATGTTAGAAAATTATATATTTAATTAAAAGCATATTTACTATAATATATCAGTACTATATTTTCAGAATTTTATTTAATTGAATTTATGGATTTTTCATTGAAACAAACAGAGCATTTCTTCTTTCCACTCTATTTTACACACGTATTAACCGAAATAATAAGTGAAATAGTTATAATTTTTTTGATTCTAAAAACTATTTTGAAAATCAGTAAAATAGCCTGCTACATTTGATTTTATATTTTTAAAAATTGTTTTACAAATGTACTATTAAAAAACAAGGGATTCAGTTATCAAATATATAAGAATAAAAATATATTTACTTATACTAGATATTTCATTTGGGATTTCTGGACTTTTCATTGACAAAAACAGACTATTACACTTGAATCTTTTTTTGCAAAATTAAATCTGCTATGAGATATGGAAGATTATCTAAATGAACAGATAAACAAACAGAGCCTAAAGCGAGAGTCCAATAAAGGAAAACCCAGATAGGCAGATCGAATTTATTCTTTCCACTATATTTTACACATGTATGAATCGTAATTTTCAGACTATTACAGTTGAATCTATTTTCATAAAATTATTTTTGCAAATGTTTTATAAAAAAATGGAAATCAGCTATCAGATTTATAAGATTATCTAAATTAACAGCTAGTGAAGGGTTTTAGTGGTGAAAGACTTTGGCTCAAGAAAAAGAAAACAGAAAATCATAATAAGAGAAAAAGGAAGGACTTATCTAAAGATCGAATATGATTAAAACGCTAAGCGACATTTTCTCTTGAATTTCCAATATAGGAGAACTTACAATCGGACATAGTGGTATGACCAAGACGGCTGACTGTTTGTATTAAAAAACAACTCTATAGTGCAAATTGTTGAATCAAGAAGCAAAAAGGAAATTAAATAATCATAAAGAGTTAAAATTTATGTCCTTAAATAAAATACAATTACAAATGAAACAAAGAAAAAAAACATGCAAAAATAAGAAGGTAAGACTCGCTTACCCGCTTCTTGAGAAAAAGTTCACCATCGCTCATCAGTGATACCGATTTTCCTGTAAGAAATTAAGAATGAGAACACAAAAGATGAAAGATCCACGTCAGGGAACACAAAAATTCATAGGAATAGCAACTGATAAGTAAAAAAAAAATGAAACACAATAACCTACAATCCAAAGCAAAGAACATTGAGAACATTACTAAAAACCCTCAGCGACTTGAGCATTGATCAAACCTGCTTATCAGACTAAACAGCAAGTAGAGAATTCCAAGCATTGATTACAACAAAGGGAAGGAAAACATTTTATATATAACTTAATATGTTGATAATTTGAGCATAATGCTAAGAGTTCATTAAATAAAGCAGTTCAAAGTCTACGAATTATGTTTGTATGACATCTCTTGATACGGTGTGGTTTTATTGGTTGACCGGTAAGAGATGACCCAAGCCATTATTCAATACGTAGGAAATGAATCGATACCATTTGAAGCCCATTCTTCTATTACATAGAAAATGAACCGATGTGAGTCCAATTGAGGTTCACCTTGGGGTGGATGTAGTATGTGGCCTGCAGATGGGTGGACTTCGTTGTCTCAAATGACTTCATTATGTAGGTCCACTTGTCTTACTTGGAAATCCATGAAATTATATTATATAAATGGGTTATATATTCGTACCAAGAAAAAAAAGAAAAAACGAAAGGGTTATCCTATATGTTTTTATGTAGGACCACTTGTCTTACTTGCAAACAGAGTAGATCGCTAGGTACCATTGAACTCTTACCAATGCTGGTTAACGTGCCAAGATTGTAGTCACACACATGTCGTTGAAGTCCAATAACAAAAAACAGAAAAATGTGCCACCCCATCAAACCAGGACAACCCACATAGATTGGGTTCCATTGCCGGCCACCAAACAATAAAGTTATATCTAATATTGTTAACCATCTTATTTGAGAAAATTTTAAAGTAAGAGCAAAAACTCCAAAACTATTATGCAAGAGCAAATATATATAAGAACAATGAATAAATGATGATATAAACAGTAAATTTAGAATCCCACTCATGTGTATGAGAAAGTAAGTGGGGGTGTTTTATAGCCAAAATATAACTTAATATAAGATAAATTAACTCTAAATCTAAGTATTTTGAGTATTTGTGGTTCCTTTGACACAAAGGACCAGTTCATGAACACGAAAGCCAAGCAATGATTGGCATCATCCTCATTTAACACCTTCCAAACAATAGCTTGTTTGTAATAAACTGGCATGCCTATTCTCGTAACGTGGATACATACTGTTAGATAATTAGCGAAACCCATCAACGCAAATATAGCTTTGAGATTCAGATTTAATAACAATTTACTGGGTATATGCAGAACAAATGTAGAGGTGTTGAACTAATCTATGAACCCGACAAAAAAAATAGCCATGGCACCTTTAGAGGTGACTTTTCAAATGGCTAAATTTTATAATGAGATTATACTTCATTGAAATAAAAAGCATGAAAAATACTTCTGAAGAACAAACATAATATTTTTGTAAGCTTATTAACAGATAAATATAATATGTTTTGTGAGCTACTTGCAAGATTCAAGAAAATAGAACAAACCCAATAAGCCATTAGGTGCTTTTGACCTATACGCATAAGAGATCATTAAAAAGTTAAAAATAAAAATGAATTTAAATGTTCCTAGACAATCAACTGTGATTTATATGACCTCTTTTCATGTTAACTTGTGGTGCTATTATATATGATTTGTCAAATTTGTTTTGCTCCCTCCTTCCCTCCCTCTCTCTCTCTCTCTCTCTCTCTCACACACACACACACACACACGCGCACACACACACAAAATTCTACTTATTGTTATTACTACTAATAGTTTTTCAAATAAATAGCAACGTAGGTAAATTGACATCTAATAATCATTAGCAGGGAATAAGATTCTTGTGAAAATTAATTTTTACAGTTCTATGTAATGTCTGAATTTTATTTTATTTTTTTTCGATAGAGAGAATGCACTCAAAACTTTTATATAAAGTTTTTGAAATACCAAACCAACAAATGGGTAGATGAGCGAAAAAGGTGAATCCTAGAATTGCTAATTTTAATTTCTTTTTGTTTACAATTTTTTGAGTTTCTACTTTGTAGAAGTTTGATACTTATATCATTGTTGAGGTTATTGACGATGAAGTTGTATCCAACCAAAGTCGTGATTAAAAAACAAAAAAGAAAAAGAAAAACAATTGAACAAACTAAGGAAAAGAAATCAAAGCTATCCTTAGTGAAGAAAACTAAGCAATCATTAGAAAAGATGAATGAATTGGAACTTGTCAGTTTAGAAAAAGGGTGAGACTAACATATTTTCCCTTCTTACCATCTACAACTTGATTTGCCAATGTGAGATCCATATTGTGGAGGTAACTTTGGCCTTACAGAGGGGAAAGTGCTATATGGTTGGGAGCAGAAGCTCCCATAAGATTCAATGGAAGAGAAGTTCACATTGGCCTTACTCTTGGTGCAAGTTCAATCAACTCCTTGATACGAAGTTGAGGAGGTTTTCTCTAAGTTATGGGATCATTTCATCCATTGATTAGAATTAATTTCATCTAGAAAACTGCTTTCGCTGAAAAAAGAGAATTACAATTTTATTTGTTAAATAAGGAGAGTAACCAATAGAAGGTTATTATTCAGCTGTACTTATAAATCTCAGTCCTACCCCTTATCTCCTCTTCTCTCCGTCTCTCTGATTTATCTATGTGATTGTGTATTTCTCATATATACATATTTTTAGTGATTGTATTATCTAATTTTAAATACGAATTTGTGTGCCTACTACTACTACTATTGCAATATGTAGTGCAAGAGCAACCATAACCATAGATAGCTGCTTTGCTATAACAGTGGGAGGTTCATTATAATTATATACACAATAAGATAGGTCAACTCCTAATTTAACTAAAGTGTGCAATAGCTTTCTTCCTATGGTTATATGCCACATCTCATATTTAATGTCAAGGTAGAGGCTTTTCCTAAGACTTTGGCCCAAGTTAAAACAGAACCCATTATAGATTTCCTTGCAAAATCAATCATGGGAACAACATGTAAGCGAAGACTTTGGCCCAAGAAAAAAAGAAGAAGATAATCATAATAAGAGAAAAAGGAAGGACTTATCTAAAGATCGAATATGATTAAAATGCTAAGCGACATTTTCTCTTGAATTTCCAATATAGCAGAATTTACAATCGGACATAATGGTATGACCAAGACGGCTGACTGTTTGTATTAAAAAACAACAATATAGTGCAAATTGTTGAATCAAGAATCAAAAAGGAAATAAACTAATCATAAAGTGTTAAAATTTCTGTCCTTGAATAAAATACAATTACAAATGAAACAACGAAAAAAAAACATGTAGAAATAAGAAGGTAAAACTTGCTTACCCGCTTCTTGAGAAAAAGTTCACCATGGCTCATCTTTGATATCGATTTTCCTGTTAGAAATTAAGAAAGAGAACACAAAAGATGAAAGATCCACATCAGGGAACACAAAAATTCATAGGAATAGCAACTGATAAATAAAAAAAATGAAACACAATAACCTGCAATCCAAAGCAAAGAACATTGAGAACATTACTAAAACCCTAAGCCACTTGAGCATTGATCAAACCTGCTTATCAGACTAAACAGCAAGTAGAGAACTCCATGCAATGATTACAACAAAGGGAAAACAAATAAATAAAACAATAAAAACCAAAACGCAGATCCAACTTGCTAAAGAGGAAGAGAAACGAAAAACTGATATTAAAGATTACATCAGTCAAATTATTCATTTCTGACCGAAAATAATGGCAGTTTCACACTGGTAAGATTGTTTCAGAATTTATTTTTTTTGTTCCTCCTGATTTGTGAAGGTGGGTTTTCCAAATTTATGAAAACTGATACTAGGAGTTTAAATTCTAATCATGTGTTTTTTTGTCTATTTTTTATAATTATAGAAAGCTGAGTATTTTTTTCTTCCTAATGATATCAAGCTTATGCTACACATAACTCATTTTTTTTTTCCTTCATGGAATCAATTATTTGGCAAAATCATGATTATATGTTTTTTTTTTGAATGAGTTTCAAAGAACACAGAAAGATTTAAATCTATCAGCATTTAATTAATGATGCATAAGATAATATAATTAAATCACATGGAACAACAAATAAAAGTTGCAAACTAAAATAATTATTTTAGGATTCAAAGGGAATAACAGAGAAAAATTAATTATTACTAAAATTATGAGTAAATTGTTTATTTTTTATTATCACTTCATTATCGAACCTTAATGTATGTTGGAAAGGTTGTAGCACGGTTAATCTTTGAGGTTTAGTCCTTCCAAGAGGTGATTATGCAAGAAACATGGTCAAAACAGTTAATTTATAGGGAAAGTTAGGGTAAAGGGTAAACTTTTTAAGAGTAATTATAAAAACATCTTTTGAAAAGTCTTCATTGGGCAAAAGTCTCTTTACTCAAAAATAATTTCCATGAAGGCACTTTGCACTCTAGTAAAGTGCCTTCACCCCAAAATTTCCGTCCTCTTTTGTTTTCTATTTTTTTGTTAAAAGTTTAAAAGTTGCTTTTACCATTATACCCTTGTTCTAAACCAAACAAAAGAATGTGAGAAAAAATCAGATTCATGAAGAAGAGAAGAGGAAAAATGAGAGAGAGAGAGAAACTAGGGCTTCTTCGTTTAGGGGAAACCAACCCCCAAGCCATAGTTTCCGTCAAAAATCGTGCATCTCCGGTGCTTCTCCAACTCTCTGCTTCAACCAACCATTGAGCGGCATTTTCCAAATCAAAGGTATGTTCGACCTAACGTTATCCCCATCTTATTTTTATTCAAACAAGAACCCTAAAACCTCCTATCTTCTTCCTCATAAAACGACCCCTAAAAAGGTTCCTCATAGTTTTTTTTTTGTTTGTTTGTTTTCTTTCTTTCTTTCTTTCTTTTTTTTTTTTTTTTTTTTGAGAGAATGGGTCGGATTTGGTTTTTTTGCAATGTTGTATATTTTCACCATTTGGATGTGTTGGAGAAATAAACAGCGTGCCTGTAGCTTGAACAATCATTTCTTTCTATACTTTGTATGCTAGTTCTCTTGTCTATTTGGAATATGGTTGTTCTAAGTAGGACTGTCAATGGGTTGAATCTGGATCCAATACCGACCTGAATCCTTATAAATATATCCGATTAAATAGGATATTTATCCTATTAAATTATGCGGGTCGGATTCGGATCCAAATAAGTGAATCCACTTATAATCGGATTCGATCATCCGACCCGATTAAGATCCGAATCTTTTTCAGTTGAGGGCAATTTTAACATGTTTATATTCAAACCAGTAATGGTAATAATAAATCTGAAACAAAATTGATTTTTTTTTAGAAGTTTATAATTGACTAAGCAAAGCAATTACATATTGGAATTCTATCTATCTATTGATCTAATTGTATCATATAAAGTCCTTTATGTATTTTTTATGGATAAACATATAGCAACCGGTAAATCCTATCTTTTTCATCTTGAGAATGTTTGTCAAGGTAAGATGTAATGATCCGGATCCTTAAAGGATTTTTCTTCCGGATTCTTTTAAGTTATTAGCATTGATTAGCATTTAATTAATTTAAATTAATGGTAAAGTTTTGTTCATATTAAGCTAAGTTGGTAAATAGGGGTTATAAGGTAATTAATTAAGACATTGGGGCTAATGAAAGAATAAAGGCTAATAAGGGTTTAAGTGGGATTTACGGTGCTAACCTTAATCTCTATAGATTGTTTTGGACGAACACCAAAAGAGGGGGGCTTTGCAGTTTTCTTGGTTTGGTGATAGAAGGAAATCGGCTGAAGGTATTTGGGTGGTGTTTTTGCAGAAAAGTCAACAATGTAGAAGATTCTGAAGTATCGATTCGTCATCGGAACCTACGTTTTTAATTTCTAGCAAGTAATTAGATTATCTGGATGGTTTGGAATGATTTTCATGATGTTTTGTATGTTTGATAAACTCTAATGAGATGAATGCATATGTAGCAGATCATGTATATGAGATTTGTTGATTTCATGGATTTATATTGTTTTGATTTAAGAATGTATGTTCTAGGTTCTTGAGTGATGGATTGAAGATTTGAAATACTTTTGATTTAATTTTGTTCGTGTTTGATGCAAGGAAAGTGAAAAACGAATGAAAAGAATTGCAGATTTTTAAGTTCGGTTGCACAGTCGATAGAGCGCAACAGTGCGATCGAGCGCACCCAACAGTGCGATCGAGTGCACGTTTCCAGTGTGCACTGTTATGGAGGTTTTGATTTGTTTATCATTTTATGATATGTTTTATGAGTTTTGGAAGGTTTGGGGAGAAAAGTGGAGCTCCATAGTGATCTGAATGATAGATGTGAGGCTATGAGCCTAGTGTATGAGGCAATGTGCCAAGTGTAAAGGTTATGGTACTGTGATTGGGGCCTTGAGCCTAATTGTGTGGCTAAGTGCCTGGGATGAGTTAGATGTGTTGGCTGAAAGCCTACAAGACTGAATGCTTCCATTCCTGTCGAATATTAGTATTCCACATTCTAATTTAGATTAGAGTACTAGAGACTTGACTATGTTCTAGGTTGACTTGGGAGGTTAGATAGATCTTTATGACTAGCTATCTGAGGATTTGGTTCTGATCTTTCCAAATTAATCTATGAACAGAATTATTGGATTAGAGTTGAAACTCTAACACTTTGGATTGACATTAGGTGGTTAGAATGGTAAGTTTGGTTTAATCGACTATAGGATGTCTGTGATGG
>JAUPMG010078348.1:0-12932 GCA_031762675.1 Pachysandra terminalis | reverse complement strand
AGGCTCATCCCAATTAACTAAATTAATTATGCCACTAAGCATGATTAACTCAGAAATCAGAATTAGGGATATTACATTGGGGGTGTGATAAGTGTGTAACACTTATACTTTTGGACCTATTACTACTACTTGTTAGTCTTAAAAATATGATATTGTGAATGAATTAATGCATGTTTGCTGTTTTACAGGTCTAACAAAGATGAGGAGAAAGTGGGCTTAAACCAGGCCACTAAAGTTTCAAGTGGAATAAAGCTCAAGGCGTGTAAGAGGAGGTGATCAAGGTCCAATTCAAAATCTCAATTATACCTTGAAGTCCATGGATAACCCACGGAGGAATCCCAAGTAAAATCCCAAAGGATCAAGTCCAAAAACAAAGCCAGAAGGAAGCCCAGTCATACGGTCGATCGATCGCACCTAGATCGATCTCATTACGATCGATCGCAGAAAGGTGATCGAGTGCAGGAGCGGTGCGATCGAGCGTACACATACAGTAGCAATTGCATGACTGTTTAGGAGTTTGAGTCCGAGTGTGATTGTCTTTCGAATTCTTCTAGATAACTTTTAGATTAGGAATTAGGTAATATAAGACTTTTAGTGGGTCGTTTAGATTATTTTGAACCGATTTGGAGTTTGAATTGAATAAGGATTCATGATAAATCTCTGTTCTTCGGGCTGTTCTTCGCATTCTTCGTTGTTCTTCGTGTTCGTGCTTATGGCTAAACTCCCTTATGAAGTATTGATGTAAATTCTAATCCTTTCTTTATGGTTTAATTTCATGGATTTTTAGGATCTTTGATTCACTGGTTGTTGATTGCATAATTAAGAGGATTCACTGAATCGAATTTAATGTTTAATATTCAAGCCTAATCGGCCAAGCTCAAGCCTCTAGGATCTGCAATGACCAAGAGAAAGTCGCTCTCATGCAAATTGGGGTGTCTACACACTTCAAATGTTATTCTTTATTATTCTAATTACCATCAATTGTGAGTTTAGTTTATTAGGTCTTGGTCCTTACAAATGTCTTGTAGCTGCTGTTTGTGCGAGTTATTGAGTAACGTGGAGATGGTTGGTGGCCTTGCTGCTTTTTGCAGCTTGACAATGCTCGGGGATGCTGCTCCTCCTTTGTGTGCCTATTGGCAATTTCTTGTTTTTTTTTTCTTTCCTTTGGTTGTTTGGTCTTGTTGGATTTGACTTGTATAAACCTTTACTGTTGATTTTTCTTTATTTATACATCCGGAATTTTCCAGTTCCAAAAAAAAATATTATGAAAGCAAAATAAACCAAAAGATGCATGAGACAGAATATTTTACAACTAGCAGAACACATATCATGAGCAAGGAGAGAGAGAACTAATCATGCACATTACAAATCTTACTATAAAGTCCGAACATGCACAACAAGCACAAGTATCACACACTTAGGCAAAGGATATAACTAAGAAAAACATGCATAAGAAAGTGATACCCACTAAGGGAATTAACCCTTAAGGACCCACATAGTGGGTTTTAAGGGAGGCTAAGGAGGGGTCTGTAAATGTCAAAGGTTTTTTCCTAGACATTCTCCGAGTTTGTGAATGTTGTTACATAGTCCTTGAGCGTCTGTAACCAAGCATATTAAAGATCAAGAGCTGTGGATTCAAGGAAAACCAAGCTACAACTAAGCATCAATCGGAATTGGTCCCCTATCTAAAGGTATGTACACACATGCACTAGAAAGCCCCTAGAAACACATTATTTATTGCATATTGACCTTGTTTCAAGGGAGCTTGGAGTACCCTTACCAGTTAAGGGACAGTCCGCGATCTTTGGTCATTTGGATGAAAGTCTAGACATCCAAAGATTTCACATGTATGTTCGATACCATTCGTGGATGGACCTTGGGAAAATGGCCATAGAAAGTATGACATTAGGCATTCCCAGGGGCACCGGTTGACCGACTTAGTTGTTCGGTCGACCGAACAAGGCCACTAGTTGGTTTCTGACTGATCAATCCTTGGTGCCAGTCGCATCGCAAACCATTACTATTATGCGCGATCTGCACGTGCCCAGTTGACCGACCAAGTTGTACAGTCGACTGACAAGAGCATTCGGTCGAATCCCAATCGATCGGTCAAGTTCACCAGTCGCTCAAAACCTGGATGCGGTTTTGAAAGTCCTGAGCGCTGCCGAGCGACCGATAGAAATGTATGGTTGACCGGCGGCTAAAAGGATTGATCGGTAGGTCTTTCCATCCGACCAATTAATCTGAATTTTAAGTCAGTGGAGCCCACCGGTCGATCAGTGCATCGTACCGATCGACCGACAGACACGTAAATCACCAATTCTATAAATAGCGTTGGGTGTCATTATTACACAAAAACCACACAAGAATTATCTCGAGGCTCTAAACCAAATCTAAGAGCTTTTTGCTCTTCTTGAGGCTATAAAATTCCTCCCCTTCCATCTTCTTCCCATTCATATGGAATTGGCGTCCTATGCCAACTAATTTGAAGAAGAAAGATTGAGATCTAAGCCATTACCCTTTGGTGTGATGTGTAGCTTAGATCAACTCACACACACACACATCTAGGGTTGCAAGTCCCTCGTCTCCGTCAAGTTTCAATGACAACATCCAAGTCAGAAAGGATCAAGGATCGTGAGCGAGAAATGGGGATTCAAGCTCACACCACCAGATGGACTTTGATTTGGTAAAATCACATGAAGTAGTCCTTCATTGTTTTTAATTTAGGTTAAAAACTGTAACGTCTTAAGGTTGCCGTGAAAACCTTGTAGGGGGTTAGAGGTTAACCGTGAAACCTCGTGGTGGTTGGAGGTTAGCCAGGAAACCTCGTAGTGGTTTTGAGCTGAGCCATTGAAACCTCGTGTAGGCTTGGAGAATGCTAGCAAATTTTTCAATATGGTTGGAGGTTAGCCGTAGTGATGAAAACCTACCATAGTGACATCCTTGAGACCCGCGGGTGGTATCTTAAGGGCGTGGACGTAGGCCAGGGTGCCGAACCATGATAAACCGCATGTGTTGATTGGTTTGCTTTTGCTTTGATTTACATATCTCTATATGCATTGCAATTTCATGTGCGAACTATTGTTTTCAATTTCCCAATAATTGTTAAAAACATATAGCATAATCTATTAGGTTTTAAATTGGGCCCAAAAATTCCACATATCGGCTTAAAACCTATTCACTCTAGGTAATTACTACGCTCACTTTCAATTGGTATTAAAGCTTCATGCTCAGATATAACTTTTAACAACCTCGAGTTGATACATAGTAATGTCCAAATTTGAGTGACAATCTGTCACTAGACCGTCGTTCTTCAGTGGCTCAAATTATGCCCATTGGAAAACGAAAATGAAGACATTTTGCGGTCTATTGACGATACGGTTCTACTAACGATATGTAAGCCGTGGAATCTTCCCACTCAAGAGATTGATGTGAGTGGAATAAACAGTCAAGTAACTCTTGAATATGATAAATGATCCATTGCAACAAAAAGGATGAGCTCCACTGATGCTAAAGCTCTCAATGCGATCACATGTGCAATCTCTTCCGATGAATATCGAAGAATTTGCGTGTGCTTGAACGCTAAGCAAGTGTGGAATATTGTCACATCCCGATCCTAGGGTATACCCATCTAGGGTCCCCTCTAGAATCTGGTAATGAGACTCTCACCCTCTCCACAAGAGGTGGAAAACAAGTGAATAACAAAAGACAATAATAATCTAAATTCTAAATTTTAGATATACCTTACTAGTATCTTACTATCCAAATTGTGATGTTGAAGCTTTCTACCCAAAGTCCGCCAATGGTTCAATCAAAGCTTAACCTGAAAAACATATATCAACAAGGGTGAGCTTGAAAGGTCATGAGTAAACCCACAATACCCAAGTATTTACTCTGAAACACAAACCAGTATAATAATATGACATCATATAAGTGATTTATGAAATTACTTGCTTACTTCTTAGCATTTATATACTTTAACTCCTAACGTTTACGTGATTCAGTTCTTAGCATTTACATAATCTAGTTCTTAACATTCATATCACAACAATTCAAACTCAATGCAATTCACTCTCCAATCTCACGGGGTATGGTAATATGCAAGCTAATCTACTCATTTATAAAACTACATGATGCTGCATGCTCCATGATTATTAACAATAAAGAGACATATCTCCCTTTTCTGTAATTCACAATTCAATCACATAAACATGTTAATGCATGCTATTCATTTGATCTTAATGTTCGAACCATGATACCCCTGAATACATTGGGCCTCGTGAGGCTACAAGACTAGAGACGGATTTTCATCTTGTTAGATCCCACCAATGTTCTGGGCACTCCATGAGCCACTCTTGAACTACAGGAAACTTAGTAAACTCTACGTGTACATCGCAGTTTTAGGGCCTTTCAACCCATGTATCTCTTATCCCACCATTATTTTTTATAATGGGATGAATCCGAGGCATCACAACTTTTGCACAGAACATCCCCTGTGTTATGTACCAATCACCAATCTAGAATATTTATTTATCTACCTTTGGGCAACTTGGACATCTTTGGTCCTCACCCTTTATCATTTAAATTGAGCATCTTGGACATCTTATTCCTCACTCATATCTTGCCTCTCTGTGCATTCTCATCATTATCAATTAATCCAAAGGAAACTCATTTTAGATTTCAAATCCTATATGGTCATCCAGACCATGAAGTCATCATGCAATGCCAAGGTATTCCAATTCACTTAAATTTAACTAAACACAGTAAATAGAAAATATACCATTACAAAAGCAACCACATCCATTCATATCAACATACATCATGGATTTGCACTTCCATGTTACAACATGACTTGGGATTAGTCATAAATCTCTCTTTTCCACATACTATGTTCATTCATATAAAAATAAACAAATTTAATCATGCTCATTCAAGGACTTAAACCATTGTGCCTTTTCATCTCATTACTATGTCTTATGCAAATCATTAAGCTTAAACATCATTCATATTTCATTTAGTCTGTCTCAATAGTATAGATATTCATATCACTACTCTAGTTGTTCAATATAGTTGAGGCTATTACTTTACCTCTGATTCCATGTTTCATGCTTATTCATAAGCATGTGTTTCATCTCATCATTCATTTAGTCTATCTTAATGGTATAGACAATTCACATCACTATTCTAGTGATTCAACATAGCCAAGGTCATATTTACCTTGCAATATATCTACTGCATATACATGTACACAATCATATGTATATCAGCATACACACCGACCAAATTAATTCATACAACAACTTAGGAGGAATTCATTTATCCAATTAGAATCAGATTTCACATCCATCCAACTAGGATTCAATTACACGTCCATATAGGATTAGTCACCACACGCAATTAGGATTAATTCATGTATCCACTTGGGATCAATTCACACTTCCTACCAAGTTCAGTCCCCATATCCATCTAATCAGTTTGTATGTTCTTCTAGAATCAAATCACATGATCATCTAAAATCGGATTATTTAACCATCTAGCATTAATTCTCAATCCTTTTAAGATTAATTCACACATTCCATTAGAATCAGTTCACATGATCATTTATAATTAATTCACGTACTCTTCTGGTAATCATCCATAACTCATCCAGGATAAACTCACTAATTCATCAAGGTTACTCCACATCTCAATAGGATCAGTTCATACACTCGTTAAATATCCAGCCCTTTTCATCTTATCATTCTTTCTCATGAATATCCTTAGGAATATCCACATATCATCATACATTAACCTGACTTAATAACACATTTGTTCACTTATTACACCAACATTCATCCTTCTCACAAGTAATCTATAATGTTTACTCGAACATGTATTGCATTCTTTTTACGTACATTCACCTCTAGAAATATCATGTATAACATCCACGTACATTAACAACTTCCACTAGTGTCATTAACCTGATTTGTCTCAACTCTCTACATGCATAAGTTCACCACATACATACCTAACTAACTTCCTGGCTATTTCCAAGGCAAGTGGGAGATACCTAGCCTCCCGTTCTATTCTACAGCTCTATGTAGGTCTCTATTTAGACTACTATACCTCCTCAATGATCTCATACTATTCCCAAGGTTCTATGTGAATCCAAACTGACTTACAGACTTGCTCATTATGTTAGGTGGCCCTATGATCACAATAGTGGTACAGAATAGATAGTAAATCATTCCCCAATCTAATATAATTTCACTATATCCCCTACATCCTTTTAAAATTAAAAAAGACCACTATTGGTTTGGTCAATGGCTCTATCGATGGAGGGCCGGCATACCGGCCAAACCAAGGTTGGCCCACTTGAGTTAGCACAAAGCCCAATGTTTTTCCCTTAGTGTGTACTAGTGTGTACGTACAAAATCTCAGGCTTATTTGTGACGTATTCTTGTCGGTGGGGGTGGTCTACCCCTACCCTTGGTGTCGTTCTGGGATGCCAAAATGGCCATGTGGTCGGTGGACTAGCCCCCTATGGGTCTCCCCCAGCCTGTATTACACTTAAAAAAACTCAATTTACTACCCGCCAGTGGTCTCGTCGGTGGCCCTTCCGGTAGCCAGTATGGTGTAGAGGTGGGGCCTTTGGCCAGCATATCGGCGGGGATCTGTCGACGGTGTAAAACCCACGTTTTCCCTTTTTATTTTTCTTTTGTTCTGCCTATAACTTGGTTGGTCTTTTACATAAACTTAATACGTTTCATGTGATGTAATTTACATCTAAAACTAATACACCAAGATATTTACTCTAAATCTCCATATTTGGTATTTAAATCGTTCATATTATTATTACCCTAATCTGAGAACACCGCATCAACATTTATTACTCAAGCTTGGATTCCTACTTGTTATTTCCATAAATAAAGTGTATACGATGATACATAACACTCACTTGTGTTTTGATGAAGCCATGGATTGTTCTTCGATTTTTGGGTGTTGAAGCTTGTCCCCTTTGATTTTGATGATTTCCTTCTTCCTCCCATGCTCTAGGGCTGCCTCCCTTCTAATTTCTCAGGAAATTAGGTTTGCTCAAGCTTATAAGGTTCTATTTATACTCATTTATAAGTTTAAGGTTTGTTTGGTTGGGTCCTTATGGGTCTCACTTGGGTTTTACTCATTTTTTCTGTTTTACTCAAGTCTCAAGATTCTACAACTTAAAAACAATTGTGGGGCTTGCTCATGCAATGTCCCACTCTCCTCTTAGAAAATTTACTGATTTACCCTCGCTCATTGGTCAAATAACCAAAATACCCTTATATAAATTTCAGAATTTTTTTCAAGTCTTAACAAATATCCTTAAGATGACCCATGAGGGGACTACCATAGTCAAGAGATCTAAAATCCAACTTCTCACCACCCAGTTTGAAAATATAAAATCGATGATGGTGAAAAGTTCATGCACTTTTATGTGAAGATTAATGACATAGTTACATCCATGTGGGAGTTAGGTGAACCCATTCCAGATTCTAAGATTTGTTGAAAAATCCTTAGATCGCTTCCAAAAAGGTTCACGACGAAGGTTACCTCCATTGAGGAGTGTAGGGATATCGACCTCCTAAAAGTTGAAGAACTTGTACGATCCCTTCAAATGTTTGAGTTACACATTGAGACCTCTTCTAAAGGGAAATCGATTGCCTTAGCTTCTTCAAGCGCACAAGAAAAAGAAAAGAAAACCATTGAACATGTAAGTTTTGAAGAAGAGGACCTAGCCTTGTTGGCAAAAAGGTTTCTAAGGCATGTCTTTAAAAGAAGAGAGGGTGAAACCAAAAAGGGTCAAGCTTTTGACAAGTCTTATCCTATATCTAATTCAAGAGAAGTATCCAAAGAAACCCAGTGCTATACCTTCAAAGGGTATGATCACATAGCTACCAATTGCCCATCTAAAAGTAAATCTAATAGTAGGGCAATGGTTGCTAAAACTTTGGAGGAAGCATCCGAATCCGGGTCAGAAATGGCTAACTCGGATAACGATGATGACTTATCCATTTTGTTGGCTAGGACTCCCGAGTCTCCTCTAAAGGATTTTATTCCTATCATAAGATTTATTCGAGAGAATCCTTATGAGGAGACCACAAATGAGTTTTTTGTTGACAATGTTCAACAATGTGACTTAGAGTTAGAATATTCCAAATCTGAAAATAAGTTGATAGCCGAGTTTAGACAACTCTACATGTCCCCGGATGATATGGGTCTTGACTTCCATAGTTAGATCCATGACACACCCGACTCTCTCTTCTTGGTTGAGATGGGAGAGTCTTTATTCTGCAGTTCTATCTCTAGCACACCTAGGACTGATTCTCACACTTCAGATGATTCCAGGCACTTGCACCTTGTGTGTAGTCTTACTCATGCACGGATGAACACCACCCTTAGGGACAAAAGGAAACGTGTGATACCTTCTTCCTTAGAAGCCCATTCCTTTTCTGATGTATATAAATCATTTAGAAAGGATAACTCTAAGAAGAAAAGAACTGGGAGAAAGAAGTCTCCTAGTGGGACTACATCCTTATCCCATGTATGGACTATTAAAAACAAACAAACAAACAAACTTATATGGTCATACAAGGGAAAGTAAGACATACCCACCTAGTTGGTACCTAGATAATGGGACCTCCAGGCATATGACTGAGATAGATCCTCCTTTATTACTTTTGAAATCTCAGAGGATCTGCGTCTTATGGGGATGGTAGTCGGTCACAAATTACTAGTAGGGGATCAGTCAAATTTCCTAATATGCCTACCATTGATGATGTCCTCCATATAGAAGGTTTGAAATATAATCTTCTAAGTGTGTCACAGCTTTTTGATAATGGACATGAAGTGACCTTTAAGCAAGTTAGCAGTAAGATCATTGATAAATCTGGAAAGATTGTCACGAAGGGTCTTAGAAATGCTGACCACTACTACATGGTAAAAGAAGGGACTTCCACCTCTCCTTTTACCTGCCTCATGACTTCTACTCATGAAGGGGATAACATTCAAGAAACATCCATTACCCCCTCAAGAAAAGTCATTTAGTGCAACTACTGTGGAAGGGAGGGACATCATGTTATGGAATGAACGATGAAACTCTGTGGTCTTACTGTTTCCTAGAAATTCAAATATGTGGAGAAAAAGACATTGGATATGACAAACCCTCTGGATTGTACGGTTCCATTTGATAAGGCTAAGTCTCCCTCTATTTATTAGGATCCCGACTCTACTGCCATTGACTTGAAATGTTCAAAGGATTTGTTCTCCCTGATTCATCAGATGAACGAGGACTTCAAGCTAAAGAAGGCAGTAGAGGGAAGCAGGTCTAGAAGGTCACCTAGAACTCCTTCAAATCCCACTTTGTGGGTCACCGGGAAGTGATCTCCTCGGCGGATATCACATACAAAGGTGTTGACCTTGTTAGCCTATCTCTTACGCCCAAGTATGTGATACGTGGAATATCTATGCACAAGTTATTTATATATATTTTCTGGTATGTGCATACTTAGCTCGTTTTGAGTATTTTTGCACTTTAAATAATCCTATTGTTAATTTGCACACCTCACCAGTGGCTGGACATGTTCTCTAAAATTTAGAAATTTCTTAATGATTTTTCTAGATTTTTCCAAACATTTTCTGGGTTTTAAGTGCTCAGTCGACTGATTCCGCGTGAGAATCACTTTTCCTGCACAGGGCTTAGGCATTAAAAACACTTTTAAACTCTATTTTTACTAGATTTTCTTCTTCCCCACCTTAGGGATTTTTCGTTTTCTCCTTAGGGTTCTTTTTGACTTCTCCTCAAATCATTGCTCAAGGAGTAAAATCAAGTAAGTAATTGTTTTTGATTTTTTGTTTCTCTTTTGATTTTTCTAGATCACTTATTTTTATACGTACATTTTTTGTTTTCCTTGTTTTTGTGTGTTTGATGTTGATTTTAGGGTGTTCCAACTAGTTCCTTACGTTCATTGTATTCCCGTAGGATTTCTGAGTTGTTTTGGTGTGATTCTAGTTTCTTTTGAGTCAGTGTATGCTATTTCGTTGTGTTTCTCTATTTGTTGAGTCATGTGAATTCGTTGCTCCATCTCTGGTGAGGCTTCTTCTTCAGCCCCACCAGAGACAGAGAGAGTCTCATCTCCTGAGCATGCCCCATATATTCTCAATAAACTGAAAGACAAGAAAGTGATTACTGAGCATCGTACTATTATTAGGGATGTGTTTGACTATGGCATTATTCCTATTCTTGAAATCATTTTCTAGACTACCATCTTGAATTGGGGTGGTAATGCAATTCCCCACAGAGTAAAAGACTTTTATAGCCACATCCCATCCTATCGAATTGACCCTCTAGGCTTTGATGTTGTGTGGGATGGTCATTTGACAACCACAACCCCGTTGACCATTTCTAATATGTTGTCAGTCCCTCTGTCTCCAGTGCATGAGACTATTGAGCAGTTAGACCTTGACCAGTTGATTTCTACTATTAATCTCTTATGTGGGACTAAGGTAAATCTCAATTCAGATAGGTCCCTCAAGGTCTATCTCCTCCCTCCCATGTAAAGGATACTCCACAACATTTTCACATCTAACGTGTATCCTAGATGTGGGAACAAATTGAAATTATTACAACATGTGATTTCTATTATGTTTCATGTTTCGAGTAGTGTTCCGGTTTGTCTACCTTCTCTCATCTGTAAAACAATCATTGCTTTTGTGTCATCTCCACGCACTAGTGTGTATCAATTTGGATTTCTTATTACTGAGTTAGGAAAGTCCGTTGGTATGATTGTTCCTCTTAATGCTCTTATTGAAAATTTTGTCCTTTCTCTAAATCCAATTTAGTCTTAATGAACTTAAAGTCTAAGACGATTTCAAAGGGAACCAGAAGACATTTCAGAAGATGAGGAGAATGAAGAAGGTGAAGAACAAATGGAGAGATCCCTAGGTACTCCTGTGTACGGCCATCGTCCTGTGTCTAACCTATCTAACCGCACACTTATGGAGTCGAATGCTTCAGATGTTGGTGAGATGTGTCGCGAACATTCTCGGATGTGGAATTCGATTCTTCAAACTCAAAGGACGCTGTCTAATCTTACCCTGGGATGTAGGAGCTACGGGATGAACATTCCATCTCTGCCCTTGAGCGATGACGAGGGTTAGATAGCTGTTTAGTTTTGACTTTTCATTATCTTCACTTTTTTTCTATCTCAGTTGCGTTTGAGTTCTCCAATAGACCATGTTACACTTTAACATAATATCTTGTTTTATATTGGCTATATTGAGATTTCATGTGTGTAAACTTGATTGCTTATTACACTTATTTCTTTATCTTATCTACACATGGCCTTGGTTGGACCGGTGCACCATTATTATCTTTATGGGGTCCATCGTAGGCATGTACAAGCTATGCATGGTTTGCTTGATCTATCTCTTGTCATAGCATATACTTGCTTTCATTGATCATATTATGCTTTCATGCCTATTTTTGATATATGGTCTTTGCTTAATTGATTTGGATTAGATGGCACATTGGTGTGTATGCATTCAGAACTTGCATACTGTGGCTTATAATAAAATCTCCCATATGCTAGTTCCGGTTTGTGTGTGTCTCATGCTTATTGCTTATCTTGTTTAGACTCACACAATGCATACACACGCAATCATGCTCATCTTTTCCAAATCAAGCTCCCATTGGGACTTGGGCTTTAGGATACCTAATGACATTTTTACAAACATATGCATTATTTTATAAGTTAAATCTTGCCAAGTATCATGTTTGCATCTTGCATCTTGTATTGTACCGATTATTATTTGATGCATGTCCCCAGGTCACCAGAAGTTGTTATGGTTTTATTGAATACTATACGGAACCAACCTCTACACCTCACCTTGTGTATACAATGATCTCACATATTTCTTGTGGTGAGTATACATAACTATGTGTTTGCCTTGGCTTGAATTCATCCATTTTGGGTTGGAGTGCCCTAAGTTTGCAATCACACTGTGGTTGCTTTTGGTTCGATCTCATCTGTTTAGATAGAGCCAAGGTTGGTTGAACTCATCCATGGAGTTTGGTTCTCACAAGACTGGTTAGAACTCGTCTGGATAGATGGAGCCACGCTAGTTGACTCATCTCATGGTATAGGAGTTACCAAGTTGGTTAGAACTCATCTTTATAGATGGATCACACCAAAATACAAACACAATTGAGATTTCCTCCCAAATGTTTTACACCTCTTTGTCTATTTCTGAAAAGAAGGGGGAGATCTAGATACTCCACCCATGGTACATAATTGCTTTCAAGTACATTCTTGTTCTTTTGCAAATATGTCCAAGTATGGGGGAGTTGATGCAAAAGCTGAGGGGGAACACAGAGCGTTGTCTTGTCTATTAGTCTCTTGTATCTCAGTTTTTGTCTATGAGTTGAATTGTAATTATTGTATATCT
Organism: Pachysandra terminalis; assembly: GCA_031762675.1. NCBI lineage: Eukaryota > Viridiplantae > Streptophyta > Magnoliopsida > Buxales > Buxaceae > Pachysandra > Pachysandra terminalis. The sequence goes on along the minus strand of JAUPMG010078348.1, from coordinate 470 downwards.
TTGTATTCAATTCATAAAGGTCTAGTATGTGTGTTATACTAGGATATATGTTTTTGTAACAAATTGTGTAATGACCCGGACCTAGCTAGGTAATTAGTAAACTAATTCTAATTATTCTACTAATTTCACAACTGGGATTGTATGCAAAAGCTTGTGGCTGAACTGGACTAATTAATAATATGAAAAGTAGTTGGCTAACTTATGTAATTGAATGCAAATTAAATTGAAATGGGCTTGGACCTTAATTAGGCCTGGACCTCTAATTCAAATCTTACCTGGACCTTAATTGTTACGCCCCAAAACCCAGCACGACTTCCCATGTGGAAAAGGCACGAATCTCGAGACGCGACCTTCGGGATCCATTGCTGGACCGCGGATTCGCATCACACCAGTTATGAGATAACTCAATTTTTATCCATAAAAGCAGAGTATAAATAGCGGAAGTAAAACCTACGTTATTACATCAGAGT
>JAUPMG010078328.1:0-12932 GCA_031762675.1 Pachysandra terminalis | reverse complement strand
ATTATTCTAAGCTTCATTTGGGTGTGGTAACTAGAGGCTGTAAGGCTCATGCCTCTCCTTCATCTTTGTGATTTAATGAATAAGAACTTTCTTATTTGGAATAATAGGGGTGTTGGTGTAACGACTTGAAAAATTTTGAAAATTCAAAAAGGGTATTTTGATCATTTAACAGGTGAACGAGGTTGAACAAGTGAGATTACCCCAGAGAAGAGTAGATCATGGTGTGAGTGGACCCCATCAGTCCACCAACCAACCCACCGACAGAGACCATCTTGTGGATGTCGGCAGGTGGTCGGTCCACCGAAGAACCCACCAACCGTGACATTTTTCTTGTATTTGTCGGGGGATCGGTTCACTGACCGAACGACCAAACCCCATCGGTCCACCGATGACCCACCGACGGAGTCACCAACAGGGTGAGTTTTGAAGAATTTTTTAGAGGAGGTATGGGGGACTAGGGTGGACCACATCCACTGATGAGTCCACCATAGAGTGGTGTGCTTGGGAGTGTTTGGGAGATAGGGGAATACATGTCCACAGACCATTCTACCGACCAAACCTACTATGAGAGTTAGACTTTGTGCCTCGTAAGATGAGACCTGAGGATGTGTAATGTAATTGCATAGAGTTTGGGTGTGAGTGCCTACAACTTGAATGCCATCACCATGTTCATAGGACCACCTGACAAAGTGGCGGACATGTAAATTGGACTGGGGTTCATACTGAACCCTGGGGACCGTGTGGACTCATTGAGACTAGTGTAAGATCAATTAGTTAGGTTTGAGGTTCATAGAGACTTACCTAAACTTGCAGAATAGAATAGGGGACTTTGTGCATGTAAGGACCCTAGTGATACTTATGGTATCAGTTAACTTAGAAGGTGAAGCCTTAACATAATGTAATGAGGAAAATCAAATTAATGAGATAAAAGTTATAAATAACTTATGAACAAGTAAAAGAAAATTAATAAGATGTAAGACCGAGGCCTAACCCGTAAGTGAGATAATTCACACACGTAATTAAGAATGTGTGTAACACTTGAAATGAAACAAGTAATGCATGAGTTCAGATATGTATATTATATAGATATATGTGGTATATGGTAAAAGATGAAAGAGTGTTTATGCTTCTGAATAAACATAAGGTGTGGCAATGGGAAGCAAGGTAAGCTTAACTGTTTTGGATCACTAGTATAGTGACGTATAAATTGTAATGAATGTTATTGATGTTTATGCTTGATGATAGGCATAAGATAGAGAATTGTGATGGCAAGGCAGATATTGTAAGTCCTTGAAAGTGCATGCCTGTGTTTATTTATTTTATTTATGAATAAACATAGAATGAAAATTGTGATGTCTGCGGACAAGTATGAGTATGATTTATGCGTATGGGGACTTGTGAGTGTCTCTAGAGCATGTTGAACATGGAAGTGTAGATCCATGATGTATGATGATTTGATTGGACGTAGATGCTTTTGTAGTGGCTTGTTTTTCAATTTACTACATTTAGTTTGATTTAGTCAAATTGGAATAATCACCTGCATTGCATATTGAATTCACGGTCGGGATGACCAGTTGTGACTATGTGAGGATGAGGACCAGAGATGTCCAACATGCCCGAATGTTTATTTGATAGCCTTGAGAGGCAGTGTGTGGGTGAGGACTAGAGATGTCCAATAGGCCCAGATGTAGGGTGAGGACCAGAGATGTCCAATAGGCCCAGATGTTTATTGATTTATTGTTTAACTGTTGGATGTTATGAACTGGGATGCGAAACGAGGGAGGTCTATGTGACGCCCTTGATACATCCACGAGTCTGGATGTATCCCAGTGATAAAAAAGAACAGTGGAACAAGAGCATCCCATGGGTTGAGAAACCCTAAAACTAAGTTGTACACACATAATCTGTTGGGTTCCGTAGCCTTAAGGATGCATATGGTCTATGTGACATATGTGGAACAGTAGGGATCCAGAATGAACATCCAGTGATTATAACAGAAACTGTAGCATGCATATTTTTTATTGAATTGTGAATTATGAAAAGGGAGACTTAACTCTCTTAAGATTGAGCAAGGAGAATACTGCATCATATTAGTATGTAGCTGTGAGTGGACTAGCATGCATGTTACCAATCCCAGTGAGTATGGATGAGAGAACTGCATGGTGTGCTGAATGAAGTGATATGATTGTTTAGATTATTAGTTAATGAATGTTTAAGGTTGTAACTCGTAGGTGTTAGTGTAGAACTCAGATACGATTAGAATTGGGTAATGTGGAATATATGAGTCAATCATGTAAACACTGCAGACAATACTACATAGATAAGAAGATTAATTTATATAGAAACAAACTACAACTTACAGTAGTATCATGAGTTGAATCACTTGAAGACTATGAATTCAATTAGAAGGATATTAGGTGCCATCATACGAACTTCTCATAACTCACTTAGTGAATATGGCTTGTAGTGAATCCAGTAAATCTTTAAATCAAAATTATGCTGAGGAAGTTTTAACACTTAATGATGATTAAGACTGTGATTAATCTGGTAAAAATATTAGAACTGTTTAGATGATCAATGTCGAATGATAATCGATTTATGAATAAAATTTCATAGAAGTTAACCATACAATGATGGCAGTAGAGTTATGTATATAAAATAGGCAGAATCATGTAATGTGGGAAATGAATTGTTTAGATTCAGATGATGACTCATAATAAAATTATTAACTAAATTGCATGGGTTCAAATAATGAATTAAATTATAATCATGAACTGAATTACGTGAAGGTTAAGAACATTAAGACATAGATGTCATGAACTATTATGAATTATCATAATCCACCTATAAGGTATTCAATATTTATTTACTGGATTGTGTTTCTGAGTAAATACCATGTTATTGTGGGTTTACTCGCGGGGCTTATAGCTCACCCTCGTTGATGAATGTTTTTCAGGTTATGCTGCTTACTCTGATAGATTACTGGCGGTTGGGTAGAAGCTTCAATATTGGAATTGGTTAGTAATGATCCTGGTAAGACATATCTAGAATTTAATTATTATTTAGATTTGTCTCTTGTTATTCACTTGTTTGCCACCTCTTGTGGAGGGGGTGAGAGTTGCGTCTCCGGATTCTAGTAGATGACCCTTGAGGGGTATACCCTGGAATCGGGTCGGGACAGTTGGTAACTCTAATACAGTCAGACACCTCAAGTTCCTTATTATATCTCATAAACTGAAGTTCTTAGTAATTTTAGAGCCTTTTCTGGGTGTTGAACAAATTTCTGAATTTAGTCGAAAGATTAATTTTGACTGGTTTTCTCATAATACAGAATTTGGTGGAAAATCTGGATTTTCTGGAAATGCTGTGTCAATTGATGTCTTCCAAGCTTCGGATCAGTGCATTTCTTGCAAAATTATGAACTTTGGTTCTTCTGAATTTTTGGCACTTTTATGTATACTAAATACTTTGCAGATGATAGGAGATTTGCTTTGGGAATATCTTTTTGGTTTATCTTCTAATATTTTTGGTGCTTGGATGGTGGTCGGAGATTTCAATATTGTTAGGGAATTATCTGAAAAGCATGGCGGTAATTCTCATAATCGGTTGGCTATGGTAGAGTTTAATGATATGATTGGTACCTATGGTTTTTTAAATCGAAGCCCCTTTTATTGGTTCTCATGTTACTTGGTGCATGACCAGTCTGGGATTCGACACATTTGGGCGCGTTTGGATAGGCATTTTTATAATGTTGATTGGCTTCAATCACTTCCGGATTTGAAGTTAAATCATCTGACGCATTTAGCCTTGAGAAGCTGTTCTGGCATTAAAGATGGATTGACTAGGTCCAACTAATGATTAATCATATAACTCCTTTACTGTATGGATTAAACCTAGACATCACAAATAAATTACAATCACTTATATATGTACGTTGTTCTGTGCTTGTGAGTAATTACCCAAGTATTGTGGGTTCACACATGGGCTTTATAGCTCACGCTCTCTGATATACATTTTTCAGGTTGTGCTGCTTACTTTGATAGGATTGATTGGTGGACTTGGGTAGAGGACTTCTACACTATTATAATTGGTTAGTAAGATCCTGGTTATAATTATCTAACATTCAAATTTTTTTTTAATTACTGACTCTTGTTATTCACTTGGTTGCCACCTCCTATGGAGGGGGTGAGAGTTACATTAACCAACTTCTAGTGGGGTCCTCTGATAGGTTCACCCTAGATTTGGGATGTGACAATAGTGCTCATGGCATGGACGGTATGTCTTCTACTTTCTTTATTTTCTGCTGGGATATTGTTAAACAAGATTTGCTTCGGGCTGCTTTAGATTTCTTTAATGGGTCTGAGCTACCAGTTTTTTATTGCTCGTCTTTTATTTCAATGATTCCTAAGAATTCTAACCCGAAAGAATTAGTAGACTTTAGGCCTATCAGTCTTCGATCAGTGGTCTATAAGATTTTTAGTAAAATCATTGCTATGAGACTTGCTTCTATTTTACCGAATTTTGTCTCTCAAGAACAAGATATTTCTAAGAATATTGGTCCTGCTGAGGAACTTATGCTTCATCTTAACCAAAAGGTTAGGGCAATAATATTATGGTTAAAGTTGAAATGGCTAAAGCATATGACTGAATGGATTAGGGTTTTCTCAAATCTGTTTTTAGAAGATTTGGCTTTAATGAGTTAGTGAATCAGATTTTTTCTCAGTGTTTTGAGAAATCCCGGTTTTCTGTTTCCTCGAGTGGTGTTTATAAAGGATTTTTCAAATCTTCTAGAGGTTTGCGACAAGATGACCCTCTTTCTCCTATGTTCTTTATTTTGAGAGAAGAAGTTCACAGCAGAGGTTTGAAGAGTTATTTTGAGTTGGTCCGTAGTGGTAGCTTTCTGGGTCCTCAAAATTGTTCGGTTATCTCTCATCTATTATATGCGGATGATTTTATTGTTTTTCATATTGGGTGGAAATCTTCGATTATAAATCTAATGCAGTTTTTGAAGAAATATGAAAATTGTTCTGGACAGATGGTAAATATTTCTAAGAGCTGTTTTTTTGTGCATAAAAGTGTCACTTGTTCTTGAAGGCATGTGACTGCTACCAGCCTATAGCACAGACTCTTGCCATTTATTTATCTGGGAGCTCCTCTTTCATAAGGTCATTTGAAAGTTGTTTACAATGAAAAACTTCTTTCTAAAGTGCGGAATAAAATTTCTAGTTGGAAAGGTAAGCTTTTATCTCAAGAAGATAAGCTTATTTTGATCAAGCATGTCCTTTCTTCTATACCTATTCATATTTTATCTTCTATTCATACTCCTATCAAAAGAGTCTCTTTGGTCTAAGCTTATTTCGATCAAGCGTGCCCTTATTTGATATTAAGGCTAGTTTTGATACGAAGAAAGCTTGGAATATTATATCAAAAGAGTCTCTTTGGTCTAATTTTATGAGATTAAAATATCTTGTTTATGGACCGAATCATGCTAATGCTTCTTGCATGTGGAAAAGTATTCAATCTAAGTTGTATGCTGTTAAGGAAAATTCAACTTGGATTTTGGGTAGAGGCAACATTTATTTCTGGCATGATAATTGGTTTGGTAAGAGTTCTATTGCCTCTGTTTTGCATGAACCAATTTTACAGAGTATTCTGGTTAAGGATGTCTGGTGTAATGATTGCCGGAATTGGGACTGTTTACATCATGTTTTGGACCCCTCTATTAAAAATAATATTTTGAAAAGGGGCGTGTTCTTATCGGATTGCAATGATAAACGGGTTTGGTCCAAATACATTGATGGAGAATTTTTTGTTAAATCTGCTTGGTCTATTATTAAGAGGAAATCTTATAAATAGGGTTTTGCTTCTTGGTTATGGCATAAAAGGGTTCCTTCAAAAATTAGTTTTTTTCATTTGGAAATTGCTTAATGGTTGTATCCCTGTGGATCGAGTGTTACAAGGGGCTCAAGTTTTTTCTTGCTTCACATTGCAATTGTTGTGTTTCTTATCATATGGAATCTCTTCAACATTTATTTATTGATAGTGACTTGGGTCTTCAAGTTTGAACACATTTCAGGGGTTCTTTATTGCCTCATCAATCTATCTATGCTCGTATTATGTTATGACTTTTTGGTGCAAGATTAAAAGCTCAACTAGGTTGCTTGCAGGGTGTTTTACCTTTTTTCCTTCTTTAGAAATTATGGATTGGCAAGAATAAAGCTCGTTTTGAGGATATCAAATCAAGTGCTGAAGTTGTTATTTTCAAAGTTCTAAAGTGACTGTTTGAGGTAAAGTCTCTTATTACGCCTACGAAAAATGCATCATTTTCTGATAAATTATCGTTGGGTATTTTGGGGATTGGTGTTTATTTTATTCTGATTTCGCCTTGAATTTTGGTTAAATGGTTAAAATCAGAATCTGGTTTTAAGCGTAACACTGATGGTGCTGCATCGGGTAATCCTGGCCTTAGTGGTGGTGATGGTATTGTAAGGGATGCTCATGGTTTGATTGTGGTTGCATTCTCTTCTTTCTATGGCGTTCTTTCGAATAACTCAGTTGAAACTTGGGCTTTACTGGATGGTTTAAAGCTATGCTCGTTAATGAATTCGAAGCCTTTAATCATTGAGGTTGATTCTCATATCACTGTGGACTGGTTGGCTAAAGGAAACATGCCTCCTTGGATTCTTACTTCTAAATGGATTGAGATTTTTAAATTTTTTATGAGCTTAATCCTATGATTTGTCATGTGTTTAGAGAAGGAAATTCGGTTGTGGATGCACTTGCCAAGCTTGCTTGCTCAGTTCATAAGGATCAGATTTTTCGTTCATTGCATCGTCTTCCCTTGGATATTTGTTACCTTATCAATTGTGACAATGCTGGTTTTGATAGTTTTAGAGGATAATTCTCATGTTGTTTTTAGGCTATTTATTTGGTCAACTTTTATTAGTTGGGGAACATTACTTTGGGGTTTGGTATCATGTCCCCCCCATTTGTATAGTTTTTTAACTAATTTTTAATATACAAGTCGGGGTCTATGCCCAGCCCCCCTCCCACCATTGGAGTGCATCTACAGCTATTCCTGCCTAGAGGGTATTTCCCTAAAAAAAGGAAAAAAAAAAAAAAAAGGAGCAGTTGTAGTAGGCTTAATGGAGATTGAGAGAATTGTAAATTGTTTAGGCCAAATCCAAAACCACCAAAGCCATTGATCGGTCCACATTGGATATGAATTCAAGATGGACTACATAAGCAGATCCGAGGAATTAGCATGGGCCCAAATCAAGTGGATCCAAGACGGGACAACGCCTAACAACAAGGAAGCAAAATACCCAAATAGGACAAGTGTCAGCAAGAGGGAGAAAGTAACAACTCACTATTCATAAACCATCAAACGGTTGCAATGGGCGGGTATAAGAAGGAATCGATAAGAGAAGAAAAGGCCTCCACAGCAAATCAACTCGACAACTACAAAATTACATAACATTTATCCCCATCAATCAGTAGTTAGCCTTAGATTTTGCAAGGATCCTGCTGCAACTCCTCTATCCTTTGAACTACGTTTCGCTTAGAAGATCCCTCTAGCTGGTAACAAAGGAGCTCCAGTTGGGAGATTTACATAGCCCCTCTCGACAGTCCCTTGCATGTTGATTTGTGCACCCGTGAACTAGTCATATTCCCAAAATCAGAGCCCAGGGAACTTCCGGTCCGGAGGTTTTGTACATTTTTGTTCATATTATTTCGTGTTTTTCAAATTAGAAGGTTTACCTTCTAGTTCTATCCTCACATATGTTCTAGTTATCTTGTTTGGAAGTGTTATTAACGCATAAAATCAGTGTTTTTGGTTCAGCAATTGACCCTTTGAAATTGAGAACCTTATAATCGTTTGATTCAAATTAGGTCACAAACCGACCGATTCATATTGCAAACTAACCTACGCGGTTTAATTTATTGTAACCGCCTAAATAATCCCTAAACTAAAACTTGAGATATTAGAGTGGAATAGCCATTTAGTGATTAATATCATCAATAAATTAGAATTAGAACTCATATAATCCTTAATCCTTTAAGGCAATAGAAACCTACTTAAGTCACTAAAACTAATCAGGTTAACCAGATGAACTTTGGAAGTTGTATTAACCAGGTAATTAAACTTGACAATTAACCAGGTAATTTAGCATGTATTTGGTGTTGGTAACCTTGCCCTACCAAATATGACCCTTCAAACCTAAGGTCTAGCCTATCTTGAGTTAGCCTAGCAGTGTGAGTTCTTAGGAAACTTGTGTCAACAGCCCGCAAACCCATCCTTGGCTCATTTCCCTTGATTTGTGCATGTTTAGGTATAGAAATTGACTCATGTGTTACTATGTGATGTTTTGCCCATGTATGTGAGTGGTTTAGTGTTATCATTGTTTTCATTCCTTTGACCTATTAATACATGAATTTCCTTATGTTTGATGAACATGTTCTGCCTACACTGATTTTATCATTTATCTCACATTTAGATGATTAATTATGTTTAGTAAGTGATTTTGTGCACTATTGCGCCTTGTAGAGTAGAATCATGGGAATGTGCCCATGTGATTGCTGAATTGAATATATGCCTATGAATCATTGTGTGAATGCATTAATTAAAGGATTTGACTACTATGAGTTGCATATGGACCATCCTGTTGTAATAGCTCAGTTTAATACCCCATGTGATACCCCTGGGTTTAGGCTGTCAAACGAGATGACTTGGTTAACTAACCTTTATCGTCCCATGAGTGGACTATGATATTTTATTGTTCCAAGAATGGACTATGATTATTCGCCCAAGTTGAGAGAGAGGCCTTTTGTTGGTATGCCTCTACAAACTTGTGGTAAGATGGTTCCCGAGGTAAAACCTTGGAAAAAGAGTGAATCGTGATACCCTTCTGTTGGTTGTTTAATATGTATGATTCCCTGAGGGAAACTCGTTCGTGAATCCTTGGTGTATTACCCATGATAAAAAAAATAAGTGGGGGGATTGTGCCCTAGAAACTATGATACATACATAGAATATCCTATCCTTGAGAGTGGTTGTAGCGACCCTAACTCAGAATTTAATAATTAAGTAATGTAATGTAATTGAATTGTGGAATTGGGGTCAAAACATAATTAATAAAGTAGTTGGGCGTGTGTACTGAAAAATTATTGAATCTAATTGGTCTGGACTAATTAGTATATTGGGCTTAGTAATTCAAATAATAATGTTATGGGCTAAAACTAAATGGGCTGGTATTAGGAGAAAACATGTGGACCTAATTACTGGGTTCTTCTAGAAGGGTTCTAATTAAGCTAAAAAAGGTTAAGTTGGTAATTACAGTAGGAGTTACTAATTAGAATTATTCTAGAAGGATAGAGTTCCTAATTAGATTTGGATTGAGATAAGAAAGTGATATTAGTTAGAACTAAGATAGGAGGTTTCCTATTGGTTGAATGGAGAGATTGGTTTGTACGTAGGATTTAGAGGAGAAAACTGAAAATCTATAAAGAGAAGGTTAGGAGGGGACTTGCAGAACCAGAAAGGAAGAAAAGATTAGAGTTCTTGGCTGAGAGAGTAAGAGAAAGAGAGGAACGTTTGAGGCTCGGTTCGAGTTCAGTTTGAAGAAGTAGAAGGAGGTACACATAAGATCATCATCAAAGAGCATAATCTGTAAGTTGCAATTTCCTATATAGTTCACATGGGTTCAAAAGTCATTGATGTGATTTTATAATAAAAATACAATTTCTGGGTATGATTAGTCTGTATATTGAATGATTTTACAGTACCAATCTATGTGTGTCGATTTGATTGATGTATTAAGATTTAATAGAGTTAAATCATTAATCGATGTTTAGAAGCATAAAAGTACATTTTTGTGAGTATGGGCACGAAGACCTAGGGGAAAAACCAACTTCTGGGCTGAATTGTACGTTCGGTAGGTCACTCGGTACATACCGAGATATCAACCGAACCAATTGGTAGGTCACTCGACACATATCGAGCCATCTACCGAGCAAATGAAACTTGCGGGACTATGTATCGAGCCTCGGTACATACCGAGACCCTCGATAGGTCACTCGGTATACACTGAGACATCTACCGAGAATTATCAAACTCTCTGGACAATCGACCGAACCTCGGCAGATGCGAAGACATCTACCGAACTCCTCGGTGGGAATATCTGTAGATACCGAGCATCTACCGAAGCCTAATGGACTTCAAAATTTATGGGAAAATCCCATTGGATGTTTTAAACATGAATATGAGGTTATTTGACAGCAAAATGGATGAATGTGGCTGATATGATTCAATTTGAATACCATGATTTATACCCTTGCTTATATACTCAATAGTTGATTATATTGCATATATATTGGAAAGGATTCCTGTGATGGCTTTCTAAGGATTGTTCGGGTGTATGGGGGCCCGGGCAGCTTCTGAAGGGTGTTATCACCGAAGATCCAATTGATTGTTGTGAAGGAGTCTTGTGATGATTTTCGGAGGATTATTTGTGTGTATGGGGTGCACGGATAGTTTCCGAAGGATTCTATCACCAGAATTCCTATTGCTTGGGATACTTCAGATTGAGATGAAAGTGTTGATATGGGTAATCGTCTTAGATAATAGACCTCCCTAGGTTGATTCTCTAAATGTATGTGGGTAAACGTCCTCTTTGAAGGCCTCCTTGGGTGTTAATCCTACGAAATAGCTTCAGGAATTGAGCCCGACAGGTTGCGAATCCTACAAAATCACGTTGTACACATGGGATGATGTATTGTGGAGATTAATTGACCATAAGTTCATGGATCGGGGTGTTGGTGGAGATTTGTGTACCGGCTGATCATCGGATAGGGGAGTGCTTTCTTGTGCATATGTGAATGGTGCTGTAGAATTCTTATGATTGACATGACTTGATTAATATGTTATGTTTACTATTATTGTCTTTATGCCATGATAGTTGTACGTTGTTTGGACTGACGTTATTCCTTGGGGACGGATGACAGAAAATTCTTCTTACTGGGCATTCCAAGCTCACGCAGCCTGTTACTGTTGCAGGTTAAGATGATGGGATGATTGCGTAGAATTGATATTGTTTAAGTTACTTTATTTTCTGTTTTGGATTAATAGTTCAGATCTAATGTAATTGGCTAGTTGAATAGATACTTGGGTTGTAGGCTCTTCTGAAGCCATTTGAATTGCATGATTTTGTTTCTTTCGCACTCTAATTGGTTAATTGTTGTTGCGAACTGCGTTCCATGGTAGGGAACCTGAAGGTTGCACCTCATGATCCGTGCCACCCACATAGGGATTCGGGGCGTGACAATGGCCCTGTATAGGGGGGATGGTTCATTACGACATCTTGCTCAAGAACAGATCGATCATGTGGGAGCTTACAATATTTGCATACTCAACTGCACCCCCTACATTTGCACTGAGCACTACATATTCTCTGTTGATATCATTTTGAGTGTCTAGTGTATTACACACTACATCTAATAATCCTATAGAAATAGGCATGCATATATTGTAATGTTGACCTTTGATTTAATAGCAAGTGAGGATGGGAGAGAACAATACATTGTGTGATCTTGTTGTTCACTACTCATCACTTTATGCACTGGTGCTATCTTATCACATCAGGTATATAATCATCACTTACAATAATTTGCACTTTTCTCATAATGTTGGGGTATGAGTAAATACCTTGCATTAAAGGATTACTCATCCGGGTTTTTCAGCTTATGTTTGTTGATTTTAAACTTTTCATGTCTTGGAGCTTGGTCACGAAGAGAGAGCTTGGAAATGGGTATAGTAACCTGGTTGTAACCATAGAGTTTATGTATTAGAATTAAATTATCTTAATTAGTTTGTAATAGATCCGTTTTTATATTTCAGTTACTTAGTTTTTATTAGAATAGTTAATTGTTTTCGCTTCTGTTTTGACTATTGCTTTCCACTCCCATAGAGATATGGGGTGAGAGTTACGAATTAAGCCTGAAATTCTCATAATTGGGATATTATGGTTTGGTTCGTGACATTTATATTACCTTTCTTTAGGTGAACTTACAAAAGTTTTGGCACATCCGCACCTCATCGGCCACACGACCGAAAGATACCATCAACCGACCGGGAGAGAGGAAGTTTGGTCTTTGTGAAAAAAGCACCAACATCTTTTGGCACGTCCAATGGGACCAATCTAGTGAAACTAAATGATACCCAAAACTAGAACAAGTGGGCAATCAAGTGATGATGGACGGGAAGCAGTGTTACCTATTATGGATCTTATCTAGGAGAAATCATTAGAGTAATACCGTGTTGGCCGAGACACTAAGCCAGGCTATCCCAAATACTGAGGTAGGATCACTATCCACTTAATTTAATAATAATGTTTTATGGCTCTGCAAGCCATAAACCATACCTAGATAAAGATAGGCGCATATCAAGGACGCACATACGTGGCCATGGCAGAAGGACTCACTAGAATGCCTTTTGAGATGGAATCCTTGATTAGGCGCGAATACAATTCAGTCGGGGAAGGTGAAAACTCGGCCAGAAGGAATATTAGTGGGAATGGAATATTTAATCCCGTTGAACAACCACAAACCAGGCCTAATCCTCCGAAGCTGGTAAGATAAGTAAATGATCGGAATGAGTCACTCGGTTACAACGACCAGGGACGAACCAACCTGTCACGCCTCAGGTCTGGCACAACTCCCCATGTGGAAAGGGCACAAATCTCAAGGCGCAACCTTTGGGATCCATCACTGGACCGCGGACTTCGCATCACACAAGGCATGGGATAACTCACTTTAAGTCATAACAATCAGAGTATAAGTAGGGAAAGTAAAATCTAAATTATTACATCAGAGTTCAAAAGAATATAAAGTCAATTGGCTTCAGATGAGCCTTACAACCAAATCAAATTTATAAA
>JAUPMG010078317.1:0-12932 GCA_031762675.1 Pachysandra terminalis | reverse complement strand
CCATGTGGATATGGGGTGAGTCATATTTCTGACTTATAGGGACTCCCTTGAGATCTCTTAAGTTTGGGATGTGACAGGCTGATGTCCAATACGTATCAGCTGATACGTACCAATTCGTATAAGTTTTGGAGGGGACCACGTCCTGATCCAAAACCGATACTTTAAAACTTGTTATGTCAACTTGTATATTTCATTTAAGGTCAATATGTAAGCCCTCTTCCCTCCTAAAATTATTTTCTACTCCAATTTTCTAACACTCATCCAAGGTTTTCCCGTTGGCCTTCCATATTCTCTATTTTTCCATCACAAGACACTATTGTAGCTGTTCGATCTTCATTTATGACGTGGTATTAAGTGGTATTAAGTAGGTTTCCAATTGGAATAGTTCAGGGATTCTTCTTTGGTTGTTCTAGTTATTCTATTTTAGGGATAATGAAGAACTACTGATAATTTGGGCATACAATGGTAAAAGGTGCTTATTTTTTGGTCAGTTTACTAACAGAAAGTAGACTAAAAGGAAACTCAAGAACATATGCACAGATGACAAAGGGAAAAAGGAAGCATGATGTACAATACCTCTGTCTGCCATGGGTCTAAAGGAACCATCATGTAAGATAACACTAGAAGAAAGAATGGACCTACATAATAACTAAAATATAGATGACTCACCAGTCAAGTGCTCAGAAGCCCATAAACCAATGACCCATAGAGTAGAAGTATGCGAGGCTAAATAAATTGTAGTACCTACATGGGAAAGAGAATCAACTCCAACAGAGGTAGACTAAGAGGACTGAGAGCTTTGCAGAAGATATGCATACTCCTGGCTGCAAACATGGTTCAAAATATTTTATCTTATCCACCGATATGGTCGATATGTATCTTTTATCCACAGTGTTGACACGATACACAAGTGTATTTTAGGATACACTAATTTGTACACTTTATAAGTCGATACATGTAAGATGTAACATATCGACCATAACGGTCAATACAGCCTATATGCTACAATATATCGAGTGTATTCGACCGATATACTCAATACATGTAATGCCTCTGCCTTTTTTACATGTAAAGCATGAAAAATAAACCATTGTTTCATTATTCAACTCTCTCTCCTTAGCCAAAAAACCAAACCCCATTGAAATATAGCCAATTTCGTCCTAAAATCTTCTTCGTTTGATTGAAAACATCTAATATTGGGAGCTTAAAAAGCATTTTTCCTCTTCATGCATAATTTTTCAAGGTATGCATTGTAATTGTTTTTTCATTTGAAATCATACTTTTTATGTCTAAACATGTTTTAGTGTTCTATTATATGGATATACGATTTTCAAGTAAAGATCTAGATGCCTATTTGTTTAAGTTTCTATGCGCATGCTCGCATACCGGTTTGTTTCCACATTAATATATATTATACGTATGGGTGTATAATATGAAAACCATGATAATCTATCATACTTTTAACTTATCTTCGCATCTAAATGAGTCTTGTTCCAAGTATCCACACATATCCGATATGTATCCGTTTTTTACCTGACCGATATGCTACCTTGATACGATACTTTGAACCATAGCTGCAAAAACAGTAGAATCTCCATGGGAACTGAGAAAAAAGAAGACTTTGCTGGATAACAAATGCCACAAAAGGCTGTCATCCAATTTTCCCTTCATAATTTTTTCAGTTAACAAAAATTTTCATAACAATATTACTTTCTTTGGGAATTATTGCTTGTTCCGGTTCTCATGGTGGTATGCTAACCAATCCCAGTACAATGATTGGTGAGATTCTTCTCACTTATTACTTGCTATTTGCTTATGTAATCTCTTAGGTTTTTCTTCCCTAAAATACCTTCAGACCATAACTCATGGTAATCTCTTAGTAATATTCTATCAAAATTTTCATAACAATATTACTTTCTTCGGACCATAACAATACATTCAGACCATAACTCAAACCTCAAGCCACCTCTCTCTTCACCATGTAGATTGACATTTCCTTTGCCACATGCTTGCCCTAAAGCTACACAAACATCAAAACACCCTAAAAACTCCTTTTCTTTTTATCAGTATATATAACTGTATCAAGATATATATATGTGTGTGTGTGTGTGTGTGTGTGTGTGTGTGTGCGTGCGTGCGTGTGTGTATTACAGGAAAAACTACCCTCTAACGCATCAAATGTCTCTGTTACATAGTTGATTTGTAGAGAAGGAATGTAGAGAGAAGAAAAAGAAATAAGAGAAGTTGGGAAGAAGAGAAAGAATGTATACTATTCCTTATACAGCCTTCCCTTATAAAATAACAATAGGGAATTATAGTGAAAAGACCATTATGTCCCTCGTGTAACAAATATTACAGTACTAACAGTCCCAGGTTGGGAAGAAGAGAAAAGAATGTATGTTATTACTTAACACAGCCTTCACTTATGATATAATAACAGGGTATTATGGTGAAAAGACCACATGCCCCTCATTTAATAAATATTACAGTACTAAATACTAATGCTCCCCCTTAATATAGAAAATTAAAAAATAAATAAGAATAAAAAAATTAAAAAATATATATTACAGTACTAATGCTCCCCCTTAAGCTAGAACATAAAAACAAAGCACACCCAGATTGTTAGGTAAACATGAAACAATCCTTTACCCAATACCTTGGTAAAAATATCTCCCAACAGATCTTCAGTTTCACATAAAAGGTAGCAACACTATGTCTCAAATAAAGTGACAGTCAGTCTGATGTGCTTGGTCCTCTCATGAAAAATGGGATTTTTGCAACACGTATGGAAGGCTGGAAGCCTGAATAACACAACATTTTCATTAGCTCGGATAACAAAAGCCTAGCTCTTAAGAAGAAATTGAACCCATACTATTCTCACACGCAGTGTAAACATAACCCTATTCTCAGCTTTTGCCCTCAACCTAGCAATATTATTTGGTTTCTTACTCCCCATGTTACTAGCTTGTCACCCACAAGAGTATAGACTCCAGATATAGACCTTCTATTAGATCGATCAGCAGCTCAGTCTTTCATCAGAAAAAACCCATAATCCACAAATGAGTTGAAGGATTAAACAAAATACCTTTCGCAGGATGACTCTTCAAGTTCCTCAAAATACAGCAGTCATCATTCCAATGATGTAGTCGAGGAGCATGCATGAACAGGCTAACCACTCTAACTGCAAAATATATATCTAGGCAAGTCACAGTGAGCTTCCCTAGTCCCTAAAAGTATCTTATGCCTTCCTAGATCATCAAACAACTGTACCTACTCGGTCTCAAACTTCATATGAAGATCCATAGGCGAATTGACTGGCTTAGCTCTCAACAGACCACTCTCTTCAAACAAGACTGTAATATACTTTCTTCGAGAGAGATAAATTCCCTTACATGATCTAGCCACTTAATTACAGCGAAAATAACATAGCCGGCCTAGATCCTTCATATGAAAATGTTTGCTCAAATGGATTTTTAATTCACTGATACCCACCTCATCACTATTATTGGCAACAATATCATCAACATACACTACTAAAATAATAGTGTCCTGTGACCGATGACAAACAAAACAGAATAGACTTTTCAACCCATACAGAAACCACAATTCAATAAACTTGCCAAACCAGGCTCTTGGAGACTATTTAAGCTCGTAAATGGCCTTCTTAAGCCTATACACCTTGTCTGCCTTCCCTAAACAACATACCTAGGAGGTTGCTCATGTACACTTCTTCCTGAAGATCTCAATGTAAAAAAGCGTTCTTAACATCAAGTCGATTAAGAGGTGAATAGTGATTAGCTGGTACAAAAGAATAATTCTCATAGAAAGAGTCAAGCCGCAGGAGAGGTCTCAAAATAATCAACACCAAATGTTTTGGGTGTAACCTTGGCCAAAAGTCAAGCCTTCAACCGATCAACTGCCCATCACGTTGGTACTTAATAGCTTAAACCCAGTGACATCCAACTGCTTGTTGACCAGGAGCCAAACTGGATAAACCCTAGGTATGATTCTTAAGGAGAGCCAACTCTTCATCCATTGCCTTCTAATATCCAGAAGGGGATAATGCTTAACAATAAGTTCTAGAGAGGAAACTAAGGATAGAGATAAAGCAAAGAGCAGTATGTAGATGAAAAATGAAAAAAAAAAAAAAAGAGTTAAACTAACTAAGTAGATATTAAGTCCAAGAACGACTCAAAGGACTATGGCAAGATCCACAAAAGTAGAAGGCATAGATTGGTGAGTTGGTGGAGAGCTATCCTGTTGCACATTCTTCAAATGCCCTTGATACATTTGAAGTGGTTTCTTAGCAGGAAGGACACTGTCACTTGATAATTAGGATGAAAGAAAGGTAGAGTCACTAGCAACTGGAAGTGGAACAGAAGATGATAAAGAAGACTCCCCCCTAACTACAAGAAGAAATATCTATCAGACACGATTTTAAGTATTGAGCCTATATTGTTACTTATCAGCCGATAGTATCGGAATTTGAGGTGGCCAATACGATACTGACCACCGGTATTATAAAAATTAAGGAGTGATAAGGTATTGACCGATACACTATGTATCAGCCTGTATCGAGCTCGTATCAGCCGGTACATTAAAAATTTTATGCAACTCGCTGATATCCATCGGCGAGTCATATCAGTCGAGAACCTCTGTTTTGCAGACATTTTTAAAGCTCTTTTGTTCGTTGTTTTGAGCGCAAACAAGCTCAAAACAGGTCCCCTTCTAACCCCTTTCTTCTTTAGGATATTTACCTTCAGATATGAACATTTGCAGACAGGATTTGTACAATTCCAACCAAATCGAAGCAAAATCTCAGAAATTTTGAATTTTTTCGATTGTGGGTTAATTTTGTTTATATGTTTTCTTGTTCATTTCATTAGATCTACATGCTTAGGACATTCTTTAGTTGGTTTTATAAATAATATGTGAGATTTGAAAAATATGCAGTGTCTCCTAATTTGGAATTTTTTTGGAGGATTTTTCTTTATTTTTTCAAAAAAAACAAAAACAAGAGAATATCCATTTGTTTGATTTTAAAGTATGTTACTTACAAACACTTCTTGACTTAGATCCATGGATTTGGACCTCAAGTCGTGCATCTAAGAGTATTTTTTCTAATCTTTCTTACGTATTTATAAAAATAAAAAACATCAGCATCATCATCAGCAAAAGCTTTATCCCAACAAGTTGAGGTTGACAACAAGAATCCTATTCTTCCATCCTAACCTTTCAAAAACCAAATCTTTTGGGCATTGTCCGTCCCATGCCCAGGTAAAGGAAGCACCGTAAAACTTTGGCTAAATCTTTTAGACATGAATTTAAAAAAATAAAATATTTTCTAAAAATTTAGTATCTAGGTAGCTTATGTTGATATTAATATTTATTATCAAAAAGAAACGAAAGTGTGGATTTGATAAAATAAAAAAATATTTTTTAATACTTAGCTATATAATTGACAGAATAATTATGATAACCTATGTTTGATAATTTCTTTTTGATAAAATAATAAAATATTCTCTAAACTTTAATATTTAGCTATATAATTGATAGAATAATTATGATAATCTAGGTTTGTTTATTATTTTTTTTAATGAATAATGAGATCATAACATAAATCAGAGGAAGAATGTACAAGGGTGGCGGAGATCAATCGGATGATCTCATGTCAAAAACAGTAAAAGAAGTATACAAGAGCAAGTAAAAAGCAATAAAAGAGATTACTCCCCTCATAGGACCTCCTCAGAAGGTAACCCCACGAATGTGATCACAGTTCTGGCACACCTTTCGGCAAGAGAAATTGCAATCTCATTAGCCGCCCTTGGCACATGCTGGAACGAGATGTTGCCATCACCTACCAAATAGCAATCTAATTTAACCATATGATCAAATCTTCACAGACACGTCACTGCTCTACTCATCCAAGAAACAATGGTAGCTGAATCCCCCTCTACTAGTTAGTCCCGGTATCCCTGAGGAAAACGTGTGTACTAGACATGCACAAGGGCATGGTGATGATGATAATGTACTTGTACCTCCCGCTATTCTTGATCCCATGAGAGAGCACAATACATTATGGCTCTTAAAGAGAATAGAAGAGAGTGGAGAGAAGAAGAAGCATGATAGTAGTCCGTGTCGGGACTTCCTAGGGTTAAAGCAGGAAGAGGTAGTGGTACTTCCAATTGTAAGATGGTGATTTTATGCCACCACGACACAGTTTTTCTACGAGGGACGAATCCACTGTAAGCAAGGTAGAAAACGAGGAAGAGCATGTGAATCCTAGGGAACTTAATCCTTTTTTGAATAGCAGTCAAAGCTCAAAACAAAGGAAACTGAAAGATCTATAGGGAGAGAAGAACTTGCTGGAAAAGGTTGGTAGAGCTTGCACAAAATATTTTGTGTGTATTGCCATCCCATTCAATGCTACATGTAACCCTTATTTTAAGTCGATGGTTTTGGCTATTGCTGAGGCTAAGCAAGTGTGAAGCCTTGTACTCCATATCAAATGAGTGAAAAATATCTAAAGATGGAGGTTACGGAGTTGGAGGAATAAATTGCAACATTAAAGAATTCCTAGAAGAATTATGGAGTTACGATTTATGTATAATAGATGGCTTCAAGAATATAGCTTCACTAGAGCAGCCAAAAATATCTTCTTTTGGAAAATTTTAAACAAGAGAAATGGCTAAAAAACTTAAGAAATATTTATGTTTTACTGATTTATCCAACGTAAAAAATAAGGAACATCAAGAAATATTAATAAAAAAAAGTAGCAAAAAGATTAGATAAGAGCACATCATGCAATGGACAAGCACAACAACAAAATGCCTTACCCAAACTAGTTAGGAAAGAGATTGCACCAGCTGATAAACAAGCCCAGAGCATGTCATCCATTACATAGATCAAATCATCAAAAATATTACAAAATTATTGCAAGAAAAATTATTAAAAAAAAAAAAAACTAAGAAAGAACTGATCTTAAATAATGATTGCAAGAAATTATAAATAAATAAATAAGCCAAGAAAGAAATAACTTTAATATCGATTTTTATAAGGAAACCTCAATGGCAAATCTAACAAAGTGTTTTAGTTGGAGGAGATCATTGTTTATCACAAAAACTAAACTAAAAATTTAAATATATTCACAAAAAGATGAAAGCTCTATGTAAGAATATCCTTGAAGTTGAAAATTTTAAATCTAAATAATAAAACATAAACTGTAGAGAAATGTAATAAAAATTAGCCAAAAAAATAGAAGTTCATGCATTAGGAATTAAACAGCATATGCAAACATCCCCACAGTAAGAAGCATGATAGAAAGTTTGACAAATGCCTAGAGAATAACTTGTCGGACTCGGTGTAATAACAGGAAAATATTGGCTGCAAGGCACACAATTGAAAAAAACCCTATAATTGTTTATACTAAAGAGATTTTTAATAAAGGGTTACAAAATGCACTTAATTTGTAGGTGTAGGTTGTCTAATTTTACTCACTTTTGACCTTGCCAGTACCAGTCTTGTACAAGCAGTTGCAGGATTTTTTTTTCTCAAGTGATGCACAGATGATACTTCATCATTCTGCAAAAAGGTAACTAATATGTGGTTACTTATGACAAACCCTGCACACCACCAACAAGCTGGCTTCAAAGAAAGAGAAGAACTTAAGCTATATCCCCCAACATGTGTGTCATGTGCAGGTCAGAGAGTGAATCGGTGGACCATCTTTTTGTCCATTGATCAGGTGCTAGACATATTTGGCACTTCTTTATTTCTCAGGTTCTTGGTGCCTGGGTGATGCCTCGGGGCATTGAGGATCTACTGGCGCAATGGAGTTTTCCCGATCTGGGTAGTAGGGGAAGGATGATGTATCAATCCCTCTTTCTAGCAGTCTTGTGGATGATTTGGATGGAGAGAAACAGGATAATTTTTTAGGATAGATCGACATCTAGTTAGAATATTATTGAGTCTATTGCTTATTCGGTTTCCTCTTGGATGGTTGTTCTACCTGAATTCAGAGGGATATCCATCTCAGACAATATGAGAGGGTGGCTGGCTGTTTGTCAGTCCTCCTTGTGGAGGTCACAGGTTAGTGTGGTTTGGTCCCCCCTAGGGGAGGGTTCCATCAAGCTGAATTTTGGTGGTTCGTCCTTGGGTAATCCTGGACCATCAGGAGTGGGAGGCACCTTTAGAGACCATCATGGGCGGTTTCTACACGTCTTTTCTGGTGCAATCGGAAAGACTGATTCAACTTGTGCCGAGATGCTTATCCTTATCACAGATTTATGCGAGGCCAGTGCCTCAGGTTTTGATTCTCTACAGGTGGAAGGAGACTCTAGATCAGTGATATCTTGGATGAGGAGCTCTAGTAGCTGCCCTTGGAGATTTATGCATCTGGTTAGACTAGCTCGATTTCTTTGCCATGGTCTACATACTTCATTTTCTCAGATTCCCAGGATGGCAAACGGAGTGGCAGATAGATTGACACAGGATGGGGTGGGTAGAGCATCTCTGTTTTTGGGTCATTCGTCTGGGATATGCTGTTTTCTATAATATTGATTTATTACCTATCAAAAACAAAAAATTATATCACACAGAAACATTAGCTCCATTTATTTTTAATAACTAGCTAGATTAGAAAAACAACATAAAACTTTTCATGTGCTTCACCAAAAATCCCAGCTACTACTCAAAATTCATGATATTTTTAAGAACCAGCATGTTCCTTTCTCCAAGAAATGAATCCTCACCTACATGCTATTCCTTCATGCTACTAGGGGTTAGCAAAAATGATTTTTGGTTACAATTTAAAAAATGGAACTATATGGGAAATGGCAAGCTAAGGCTCCTGCTCCATCAACTTAAACTACAGCATACGATAGCAGGATACTCCATCAAGACTATGCATAATCAATAAGAAAAGGTGATATCAATGAAGGAAATGCAATCAACCAAACCGTTTTTTACCTTATCGCGGCAAAAGATAAATGTGGATGCCACAAAACTAACCTGATCCATTGACTTTAGCATTGAACTGCAGTCATTCAATGTGCAATCCATTAAGAAAATCAGTGGAAGCTCGTTCAACATCACATTTTTCCGGTTATCTGCCACATAACCATATCAAAACATAAGCCTATTTATTTAACAGAATCTCTTTCTACTAATATTACTTTTATCCTTTCATTATTCATATTTGAAGAAAAAAAATGTTAATCAAAACTAGGAATTCAAACAAACCAAAAATGCAAAATTGAACTCGTTTCTAACTTTCAGCATCAGTGGATAGCAGGAGTTAAGTTGCTAGAAAAGACGTTTAAACCTCAATACCCATTAAAAGGAACTACTACCAACTTCAAGATTGATTAGTTCAGTCAATCTAATAATCTACCAATGTAAAACATGTAACATTACTAAGAAAAGGAAAATGGTAGGACAACTGCAACACTCATTGTTCAAGTATGAGAAAGATACATGAGACTACAACCAAATCAGGGAGAAGAAACAGTAAATAGAGCAACACAAATAGAATGAAATCCACTTTACTCAAACCAGCCGAAGAAGTTGCTTGGATGAAAGGTCTAAAAATACAATCATTTTCGTGACACCTTCAATCCTTAACAGCTAAAGCTCAAATCCATGGTTTTAAATTTCAATATCGAGGGAAATTTCTCACCTTTGGAATGAGGAAATTTCAGGGAAACTTATGAGGGAAATTTCTATTCTTCACGACATCTCCGTTAAAATTATGCAGCAAATTTCAAGATAAGGAAAATATCGATATAAGGAAAATTTCTGTGAGCTTCAATATGCGTAATTTCAAGAGAAATTTAAAACAATGCTCAGATCTGTATCTATTTCGATAAGACTGTACATGTGATTTCTTCAGATATAAGGCTTTTATCTTCCACCCCTCCTCAAGGGTAACACTTCATTTTGTGAATAACACTAAATTATATTTAAAAGGAAGCAATAGATACAATGAGAATACACCAGGCTGAAACTATAGGACAGCCCAAAACAGAGAGATCATCAAATACAAGAAACATGAGAATCACCAAAAAAACATACAAACCCAGCTAGAGTAAACCCTCCATCCCAATAGCTATAACCTCCCTACCCTCGTCCCTTTGGCAAGACTCTACATTATCTCGCTAGCTGATCTATGCACTGAGAACGACCCCAAAAAACATAGACCCAGCTACAATAAACCAACGTCCCTACCAACATCTCTTTGGCAAGCATATCCACTATCTTGTTAGTTGACAAGATAAAGAGAGATTCATCAACAAGGAAGGCATTATGACCAAATACCAACTGATGCATCCTTAACTCAAGCAATGTTCATGGCTGAGTCCATTTACCGTACGGTTCACCAGATTTAGTCTTAGCCCCCTTGATGTAAAATAAAAGGGAAGCAATCTCCACCCAATAGATACCCGCTCCTCTTTGAAACTACAGTATATGTGAAAAACATTATTCCCCATGAAAAAATCCACCAATACCAGATGCCCCAAGTTACCCAATAAGCATCCAACTAAAATTCAATACCAAGGTCTTGATCCGATATGGTGGGGGGAAACTATGCTGAGAAATCTTACACATTGGGTGGAAAAAATAAAAAGAAAAAGAGAGAAATAACTCTTCAACAACCCTTGAACATGCACCAATCGAATTACCTCTACAATCGTCATGTCTACTATCTCAAATAATTAAAAAAAACTCATTTTTTAAAAATTCTCCTTTTTACCAAAATGGTCCACAACATGAAATGACACAAATACAATCATTCCCCTTTCTCCTTTCTCCTTGAATCTTCACTGGCACATCAAATGGAAGATATCTAAAGGCATAATCACCTAATAATTAATCCTTTGCAAGAAATAATACCAAATGGTCCACAACATAAAATGACACAAATACACCCATTCCCCTTTCTTCTATCTCCTTGAACCTTCACTGGCACATCAAATGGAAGATATCTAAAGGCATAACCAACTAACAACTTATCATCTGCAAGAATAATACCATGAATACTAGGATATAACACAGTAAAGAAATAATATCATGCACACTTGAGGAGACAAACTTTAAATTTCCTTCTCTAAAGGACACAATTGGTCTTATCATTTTAAGAGCTACTATCCACACAAGAATATTTATTATAGTATAGGGGCAACAAGTACAATCCAGACCTGTCTATATGAGGACAAGGGGCAGAAGGACAAGAATTAAGGATCAAAAAGGAGATAGATGAGTATTCCCCTTTACGATCAGGGTCCACAGTCCACACCTTGTGGCCCTCCATCTGGGGGTTAATAAACACATCCATAAGGTAAGCAAATCAAGGATAGCCCTACGAAATCCTTGATATCGGCTAGATAGGGATTTTTACAAAGGAAAATTCCAAGAAACACCTGGCTCAGTGTAATAACCCAAACTAAAATAATAGGGTTAATATGTTATTAATAAAAATTTAGGGGTTAATTTTAAATTTTAGTAAGTTAGCTACAAGTGTGACTTTGACCGGTTGTGATTGGTGGGTTGCAAGGTAGGAAACTAAGTGCTTCACACACAATCATAACTCTTTAATTTATAATGTGTGGTTAGGATCTTGTAGGAACTTTTAATCTAAATCAATGGCTTAGATTCAATAGGATTTAATACTAGTTATAACTTAATTAGGATTCGATAATTAAGAGGATAAGGATAATGATTAGTTCATCTAGAACTACAACACTTTAGATCTAAAGGCTAGAATTAAACTAATCTATTTTAATGGCTAGGATTAATTAGAGAATTAAAAACAATCCTAAACCAATAAGGAGTGTTGGGAGACAGTTCAAGGATTAAGATTGGAGTGGTTTCCATTTTATGAAATGTTTGAGACATCTGAAAGATCGTATCAAAATCTGGAACAAAAGGGAGTTTGGGAATATTAATACAAAAAAAAGAGACCTCAATGGTCTGATTGGTCATATAAATGAGGCTGAACAGCCCAGATCTATCTCTAATGAGGAATTTGAGGAGAGGAAGGTGGCTAAAGGCCAACTTGAGGTACTTTTGAAACAAGAAGAGATCAGTTGGGAGACAGAAATCAAGAGCGACTAGGTTGAAGGAGGGGGATGCTAATACTAGATTCTTTCATAGAGTAGCCAATGGTTGGGCAAGGGTTAATCTTCATGAGGATCTTCAGGTTGATGAGGAATTTGTTGAGGATTATGACAAGGTTGTGGCGACAATCTCAGAGTTTTACTCAACCCTTTATAGGTTTGAGCAGCAGTTTTGCTTTGATGTGTCAAATCTGGGTGGCCCAAGATTATCGGAACAGCAAGCAAGTTGGTTGGAGAGACCTTTTGAGAGTCGAGAAATTAGGGATTCTATTTGAGAGTTAGCTAAGGATAAAGCGTCAGGGCCAGATGGTTATCAATCGCCTTCTTTAAGGAGTGTTGGGAGACAATTCATGACGATCTTTTTGGAGTTCTTCAGGAGTTCTTTGAGAGTGGGATTAAAAATAAATCGATGAATGCTACCTTCATCGCACTTATACCAAAGAAACTGGGGGCTAGGGAGCTTAAGGATTTTAGATCGATTAGTTTGACTACCAGTCTTTATAAGATTATTGCTAAGGTGCTCTCCTCGCGATTGAAGACGGTAGTTAGTAAGTTGGTGTCTCATAATCAAAGTGCGTTTATTGCTGGGAGGCAGATATTAGCATAGATCAAAATATCGTATCGTATCGCGCGTATTGCGCGATACGTATCATGTATCGACCAGGTCGATACGATACTCCTATGTAAAACACGATACAGTCAAAAAACCAAGAGTATCGCGCGATACGCTCAACTTATCGAGCGTATCGCGCGATAAGAGTCGATAAGTTGAGCGTATCGCGCGATACGCTCGATACAGCTCGATAAGTTAGGAAAAAA
>JAUPMG010078306.1:0-12932 GCA_031762675.1 Pachysandra terminalis | reverse complement strand
TCAAAAAAGTCCAATACTTTTTGAAGCTCACCAGATCAGTAGCCTTAATAGTGCTAATAATTCTAGGAATCAGCTTATGATTTCACATTCTCATTTAAGACATGTTGCTTCCAACATTTAACAACATTGTCTTTGTTCTGGAAGTTTGAATGTTCATTGTGATACTTGTGAGTTTGCAAAACACCATCTATCTTCTTATCCAATCAATTCCAGTAAATTTACTATGCCTTTTTTCTCAAAATCAGTCTAATGTTTGGAGTCCTTCTCCCACCACTTCATTACTTCGAATATCACTACTTTGCTTCATTTGTGGATGATTAAACTTGATGTACATGCATTATCTAGTGAGGTCTAAAGATCAGGTTTTTACCATCTCTCTGAATGTTCATAATATGATCAGTATCGAGCTTGTCAAATCCTTGAAAATCATTTGTTCTGATCATGGGAGGCGTAAATTTATTATGGACTTTAGTCCTACCTTAGTGAGCATGGGATTGCGAATCAAAATACTTGCGTTGGAAAACCTCAACAAAATGAGGTAGCGGAATGAAAGAATCATCTTCTTGACGTTTCATGTGCTATTTTGTTTAGAACAAATTTTCCAATAATTTCCTGGTCTGAACCCGTTCTTGCAATTAAATAATCGTATGCTTTCCCGGGTTCTAAACTTCACGTCTCATTTCCAAATTCTTTGCTCTAATCGACCATTGTTTTCCATTCTGCCTCGAGTCCTTTGATGTGCATGTTATGTTCATATTCAGCACTTATCTCACACTAAACTTAATACAAGAGCCCAAAATTGTATTTTCCTTGGTTACTCAGCTTCTCAAAAGGGTATAAATGTTATTTTCCTCAGTACAGAAAGCATGTTTCTGAAAGAAAGGTCTCTACATAACCTGCTATTTCTCCCATTCGAAACACTAAACCTATCTTTAATTTGTAACTAATCTCAGCCACCCATCTAAATATATTTTAATAAAATAGTAAAAATGTCCCAAATAACTATAAAAATTCGCCACTAGTTTTCTTCCTGATTTTCAGAATATTTCTGATGCTTATGGGATTGAAATCCAAACAAAAAGGATACAAATAGCCATTGTAGGTCTTGAAAAAATCATTCTAATGAGCCAAAGAATAACAAAACAGACACTTCCATGAAGTTACCACTCTAAGAAGCTAACTGCATAATATAAAATATAGGCCTTGTGACCACTTACGAGAAGTATCACAATGATGAAAATTATTTATGCATCAAGATGATTGCCTACAAATGCCCCATTGTCTGGTCTTGGACAAAACACACAACCACGTAGATTTAGGTTACTATCCAAAGAACCATTGTTCGCATTAAAATTAGAAAATCAAATTAGAGCATTTGAAGAAAAAAAAAGCTATTGGAGTATGATATTTTACCTATTAGTTAACCCTACTTAAGGGGAGGAAGTACAAACATTTAAAAGATAAGTAATGATTTGGGATAGTTGGTTAATTTTTAACGGGTTAGCTGAAAAGATAGCTAGAGTATCCGCCCAGATTCGAAAGGAATGCCCATGAACTTGATTATCAACACCAACGGAAAATGTTTGCCAAAGAAATCCTCATACATACACTCATTTTTCTGGTCCAAAGGATTTATAATTTGTCTAGTCTAGGATGGCTATCCTAGGCTTTCTGATATGCCACCAATAATCCGACCCAACCATAACAAAGACGTATTGTGAAGCAGGCCCAATAATTGCCACCCTTACAAAGAAGAGAAGATTTTATCTAATTAAATAGGAAAAAAAAGTGCAAACTCGGAAGAAATGGAACCATATTATTTGGGAAGTCGTTGTGGGGATTTAATTTGGACGTGAAGTTTCTTCAGTGAAAGGTCAATACAGTTAATTTCAAAGCATCTATTAGGGTTTAGAATAACAAGGAAGTTACAAGTTCATATGAGGTGGGCGTTTGGAAAAGGATCAAGGCCATTTTTCGAAAGGCGTGAAAACTTTCCTGTACGTACTTTGCCCCAAAATATACTGATTTTGTCCGAGTAAAAAGCATCATAAAACTCTTCTTGGAAAGAAGGAATGGCATGATTATGTAGAGTCCGCAAATCGCTTTCGTAAAATAAGATGAAGAAAACTTTTCTCCTATAATTTGATAAAGAGTTTCCATCTTCTAGGGTTGGTAACAAGAAAACGATCTAAAACTTATCCAAAGGTTTGTTCTTCCAAAGACCCTTATAGAATAAGCTATAAGATTTTATCAATTCCCATTTTACATCAGTCCACATTTAGGGAAGCCTTTGTCCAAAGTGAAGTTTTTTTCTGGAGAAATGGCACGAGACACACTACCAACTATAGACAACATAACTTAAAGAGGTCTTTGAATCCTTGACCAGTGTCTTCTTACAAATATTCCAAAGAGTGCAAAGCATTTGATTGTTCGTTATGACAAAACAATGATTATTTGGTGCATTTTCCTCTCCCTTTATGGTAATTAAGGGTAACCCCAAGTCCATTGTGCGAAGGTTTTTTCTTGGGGCGGCTTCTCATGGAAATCCTTTTTGGAGAATGCTCCCTTTGCAGTATGTTGGAGCAACGTTCCATACAGCTTTGGCATTGTGGGAAAGGGATTCCTAGAAGGTTCGAGAAAGGGAGTCTTAGAAGGTTCAATAAAGAAATGCTAAACCTGAAGTGCACTCATTGTGGGAAAGTGAATCACGCTAGGGAGTACCATTGGGACATCACTGACCAATCGGCAAAGTTCAACAACCAAAAGACTCACCTTTCTATCTCTTCTGTAAACAGTGTCATCTCCACAAACAATAGTCCATGATTCTCCTGCACAGATTGTTTCTTCCAAGAAGGTTGTCATAGTTTCTCAGGAAAATGGGAGAAATTGCACTCCACCATGATGCCTTAGCTTGAGAACCCATCTACATCAGCCTTTGCTTACACAGGTGTTCACACATTACCCTTCCACATATCATCCGGTTTTCCATGTTCCCTATCATGGATTATTAATTCAGGTGCATCCGAGCACATAGCGGATATGTCTTTTGTTTTCTCTACAACTTAAGTGTGTTCTGGTAGGGAGAAGATTGAAATTGAACATGGCTCCATATCCTCCATTTCGAGAAAGGGAGATGTATGGGTCCCTATCCTCCATTTCGAGAAAAGGAGATGTATTTGTGCTCCCTCACTTATCTCTTTCATCTGTTTTACATGTCCCTAATCTTAATACAAACTTGTTATTCACCAGTACTATACCAAAATTCTTAATTGTTTTGTAACCTTCTTTCCTAATTGTAACAGAATACAGAAACAACACATGTAGATCTGAGAAATTGGTAGAAGAAAAAGAAGGGAAGAGAGAAGAAAAGAGACTAATACAGTAATCAATCCAGCAGTCGTCCCCCCTTATTATAATATATATTATGAAAAAGACTGAAATCCGCTTAACTTGTAACAATTATTTCAACACTCCCCCTCAAACTGGACCATAGATATCACCCATGCCCAACCTCGAACAAATCATCTCAAACTAATTTCTCCCAAGAGCTTTAGTAAAGGTAACACTTAGTTGATCTTCTGAGTTAACAAATGGACTTACTACCTTCTTAGCCATAACTGCATCTCTAATGAAATGACAAGCAACCTCGATGTGCTTGGTTCACTCATGAAAGACTGGATTACTGGCAATATATATGGCTGCTTGATTGTCACAAAACATCTTCATAGGTTTATCATCAGTCAACCCAAACCCTGCATACCTGTCTTCACCCACAACAACTCACATGCAGTGTGAGTCATGGCTCTATATTCAGCTTCAGCACTAGATCTGGCAACTGCGTTTTGTTTTTTGCTTCTCCAAGTTACCAAGTTCCCTCCAACAAATGTACAATAACTTGTTGTAGACTAGCGATCAGTTGTTGATCTTGCTTAATTAACGTCTGAGTATCCCACAATATCAAGATTACCAGGTGGACGATAAATAAGACCTTTTCCAGGAGACTTCTTAAGATATCGTAAGATCCTGTATAGGGCTTCCCAATGAATTTGATTGGGTGTTTGCATAAACTGACTTACCACTCCTACTGCAAAAGCAATATCAGGCCTAGTTACAGTTAAATAAATAAGTTTTCCCACCAGACGTCAATATCTTCTAGGATCTTCAAAATTAACAATGAAATCCATGTCTAGTTTGACATTGGGATCCATAGGAGTAGCAGTTGGTTTGGCCTAACATCCTAGTCTCTGTTAACAAATTAATCACATACTTCCGTTGTGATAGAGATATACCACTTCGACTTCTAGCAACCTCTATCCCAAGAAAATATCTCAGTTGTCCCAATACCTTGGTCTGGAAATGTTGCTTTAAATATTTTTTCACTTATTCTATTCCACTCAAACCACTGCCAATAATAATTATGTTATATGCATGTACGATTAACACAATAATTCTAGAGAACTGCTTCCGTATAAAAACAGAATAGTCAACATGGCTTCTGTGGAACCCATATGAAACTACCACATGACAATTTGTCAAACCATGCGTGAGGAGGTTGTTTCAGTCTATAGATTGCTTTCTTCAACTTGCAGATTTTCTAATACTCCCCTTAAGCAGCAAACCCATGTGGCTGCTCCATATACACTTCTTCCTGTAAATCACCATGGAGAAAAGCATTTTTAATGTCCAATTGAACCAAGGGCAACTTCTGACAGACAGCAATGGATATCAATACTCTAGCAGAATTTAACCGAGCAACAGGAGAAAAAGTCTCAAAATAATCAACCCTAAAGGTTTGTGTATATCCTTTTGCCACTAACCGAGCCTTGAGTCTTTCAATAGTACCATCTGGTTGATACTTGATAGTGAACACCCACCGACAACCAAACAGCCTCCGGAGATTGGAAGATGTGAAGCCTCTAGGTAGGGCTGTAAACGAGCCGAGCCGAGCCGAGCTGAGCTGAGCCCATCTTGCCCAGCTCAGCTCAGGCTCGTAAATCTCTAACAAAGCTCAGGCTCGGCTCAGGCTCATTAAAAGTTTTTAGGCTTCGAGCCGAGCCGAGCTTTGCCCAGCTCAGGCTCGTAAAAGCTCGACTAGCAAAAAGTTCGGCTTATAAAAAATTGACGTCATAAAAAAGCTTAGATTAATACAAACGTATTAACATTATAGTTGATAACTGTTATTATATGTAATATAATATGTTAACATGTGTGTTTAATATTACTACATAATATAAGATATAAGAATATGCACATATAATCACATATACAAACCGAGCCGAGCTTTAACCGAGCCAAGCCTACCCAAGATCGGCTCAAGCTCGTTAAACTAATGAGCTTTTATTCGGGCTCATGCTCGGCTCGCGATCCTAATTTTAGAGCTCAAGCTCAGCTCAAACGAGCCGAGCCCGAGCCGAGCTAGCTCGGCTTGTTGACAGCCCTACTTTTAGGTGTGATTCCTAGGTCATCATTATTATTTCTCTAGTATTGGTGAGATTCGTTTACCAACCCTTGCTTCAAATTGGTGAGATTCTGATCTGCTCAAGGTCCTGGCAGAGAGATTCTGTTAGATTATCCTTCTTTTTCTGTTATTTACTATTTCCAGGCGGTGAGATTCTGTCAGATTATCCTCCTTCCCCTCTATTCTTTTCAGTTTATTTTATTTTAAGAGCTTCCTGCTGTCCTGCATCAATTTCAGAGCAAGTTTGCATCCATTGATTGCGATGTTCGTGATTGAAAGATCAAAGCGGTAGTGAAGAAAATCTGATTCTGGTTCCTATGATTGGAAGGTGTGAAGCCTCTAGGACTAATTCCTACACCATTTTCTTTGTTCTCTACTCTTTAATGATCCTGCTGGTCACGAATCACCTCCATTGGAGATGGATCCTAAGCTTTTACAGCAGAACTGTGCTCAAAGTAGCCACCTTGTCTACTCAAATTGCTGCCCTAACTCAGAGTATGGCTAATTTAAAAAGCAAAGCAAATAAAAGCGAACACTACACAAGATGTTCAGATTGAAGATTCAAAACCAATAAGCGTTTCTGATGAGAAGAAAGTTCCAGAACTGTGCTCAAAGTAGCCACCTTGTCTACTCAAATTGCTGCCCTAACTCCGAGTATGGCTAATTTAAAAAGCAAAGCAAATAAAAGTGAAGACGACACAAGATGTTCAGATTGAAGATTCAAAACCAATAGGCGTTTCTGATGAGAAGAAAGTTTCAGTTGAAGTTCAACCTTTGAAGATTAATTCAATTGAGTGTCAAGATGAGCCCATATTCGATGACTATTGTTCCCACATATCAATATCTGGTATATTATGACTTTATTGGAATTGATAAAGTCAATACAATTTCTTGTAAGGATAAATTTTATACCATTGTATATTCGAAGGTTGAGACGATAAAATTTCGAGTCTTGATGCTAACAATTAAGAGATGCAAGAACAAGCAAAAGAAGGTAAAATATTCCAAGTATCTCATTCAATGGGTTGGAAGGCTACAATATCGAAGCAAAACTCAAGGACGAGTTTTCTCCAACAAGGGGAGAATAATGAGGACCAGTTTAGCAGGCCTAGTGCAATTACATACATGTTTAGGCCCATACTTGTTGATTTGGTCATACCCATGGATTCCCTAGTAAACCCAATTATTTGGGTCATTTTTAGATTAGGATTTTATTATTATTTGTTAGAGTTTGACTAGGAAAGCATTTGATATTAGGATTATCTAGAAATTTCGTGTTAAATTTTTAATAGGATAATATTTCATGTTTTAGGAGTTATCTTGGATGTATTTTAGTGTTTTCAGGTCTTTTCAAGTAAAACTATTAGATTAGGATTCTTTTTATGTAATTAGGGTTTAGGAATAAGTCTATATAAAGGCCTTATTATTGGTGTAAAAAAAGGAGACGAGAATTGAATAGAATTTTGCACAATTCCTCTTATTTTTCCAGTGAATGGAAACCCTAGGCTCCAAAGATTGAAAGGTGTGAAGCCTCTAGGTGTGATTCCTAGGCCATCATTCTTATTTCTCTAGTATTTGTGAGATTCCCTAACCAACCCTTGCTTCAGATTGGTGAGATTCTGATCTGTTCAAGGTCCTGGCAGAGAGATTCTTTCAGATTATCCTTTTTTTTCTTATATTTACTATTTCATGGCGGTGAGATTCTGTCAGATTATCCTTCTTCCCCTTTATTATTTTCTGTTTATTTTATTTTAAGAGCTTCCTGTTGTCCTGCATCACCGCTCCATTGGGTCGTTAAAAGCCAAACAAACCCTCGATGATCTCATGTTGACCACTGGAATGCCCACGGTAGCTCCAAGTCTTCCGCCTGTTCGTTGCTAAGACGAAGGCCTCTAGTTATTTAACCAATTTAATGAAGGAGGCCTAATCTCAAATATAATACATCATAAAGACTTTGCAAACCCGGGCCATTTTCACCGACAGGAAAGAAGATCAGTATTCTTTGTCAACTATATTTTCCAAACAGCAGTGGAAATCTACCCCTTGTTTTTCCCCATCACCATCATCAGGACTTTGTCACAACCTAAACCTCCAACCAAGACTCCTTCCATCTCCTTCCTAGAACATTCATCAAATGCCTTTAGCATCCAAACAACTTCCACTTCTCCCAAGACAATTCCAAGTGAGAAACACCTGACACGTTCAACCAATCTGATTGTACTTCTTCGAGACCTCGAAAGATTAAACCTCCGATCTGTCAAGCTCAATAACTAAAGCTATAGAATACAAACAAAATGAGCCCCTCAAAACAGATTCCTCTATTTTTATTTCAGTTGAGGCTACTACCACACTCTTTCAAATGCATTCACTTGCAAACTAACATTTATAGATTTTCCAGTAACCAAAGCTTAATCCATCGCAGAAAGATACTCATCCTATTAACGTGTTGCTTCATACCTATCCAGGTTCATCTTCCACGTAACAAAACGGGACTTATAGGAATGCTATAAAGTTTTTTATTTCTTTTTTAGGTTGATCAAAACATATCGAGCACAACATTCAAGAACAACTCCAGTTTTGGCGACCTAGATTTAAATCTGAGAAATTTCCTAAAAAATTTCGCACACCAATAATCAAAGCAAAATTACCAAAATTGGAAGCTTTCCATGTATGTACGAGTACCTTTCAAGTGATCTAATTCTCCAACTTTCTTAAAGCATAGTCATACAACAAGAATAAATATAAATGAGGATATAAAGGTAAAAACGAACTTGATAAAGCACTTAAAAGAAGGAAACGAGTTTAAACTTTAAACCCAGAAACAAATGATCAAACCTCCCACTTCGAAGCGTCTTCCAATCAAAAATCAGATTTTTACATTAATTACACCATAGCAATAACATTAAATGTAGAAAATACGCAAAAGCAAATAACATAACAACTTTTAGATGAAAGTACCTCAAGAAGTTCAGAACCCCAAGGAGCGCTTGTGCGAAGAGTATGCCTATCATATTCAAGGAAAAAATCCCTAACACGCTCATTAATTGGGTACAATGAGGAGCATAATCTTAATCTCAATCTAAAGACATTTTTCCCATCTTCCAAGAAATCAATCCTCTCCTACAAAACAACCCAAAAGAACAAACGCCGTTGTCAAACATAAAATACTAGTAACTAATAGGCAAATGAAATACCCAATGATCAAAAAAAAAAAATTATAAAGAGAAAAATGTCGCTACAAAAACCATTAGCCACTTTTTAGTTACAAGAGCTAGAAAAATGCCCATAAGCATACAAGTCCAAACTAACAATTCAAACAAACTAAAAATACCCTACTTCTATCACAATTCATAAAAGCACAACCATAATCATAAGGCTAAGTACTAAATCCCAACATCCATGCCAACAATATAAAGAATAAGACACAAAAAGGATTCCACAAAGAAAACAGTACCTAAAGAAAATAAGAATGAGATCAAATACGTAAGGTCTAAATATACCTTCACATTATCTTGGAGATAATGTGGAACCAGCTCTCTCATCATTGGTACAGATATTTCTGACCGCAACCTGAATATAATATAGGAATTACATTTATCAGATAACTATCAGTGTGTCATAGTCAAAATAAACAGGAACAGCATATAACAGATATCAGAAATGTTTACTATACAGCAGCATAAAATAGAAATAATATATGTTCACACGAACTGAAACAAAGGTGTACAGCTAGGCAGTTCCCCTGCAACAATCCATGGAAAGACATCAGAATATAATCAAAACAAATTTCTAGGGCTAATCCTACATTATGACACTATTTCTTTACAACATAATTAATTTAGAGCCCTATTATATATTTCCTCTCTATTAGGGATCCATCAAATTAATACATCTATTTAATCCCAAACTGTCATAATTTGTTGCTCTTATTTTCTAAACATTAAGGATTACCTCAGGGCAAGGCTCGTGTAAGAAGCCTAAGGCTGTGTTTCGTTGCCAGAATTTATAGGAAAGTAAAATGAACTCTCCAAAGAAATTTGCGCTTTTGGTTCGTTGGAAAATGTGGTCCACTGGAAAGCATTCTCCAAAAGAACCCATTTTCAGTCAAAAGCTTCTCAAACTTCCCCCCTCAAAATGAAGGGGAAACAATTGAAAGGAAAGGAAAGTGCTTTTTTACTTTTCTTTCCATCATATTCCAACTAACCAGAAATAACGTAAAAGTTTCGCCTTAGAGGCTACAATTCCATGATATTCATGCCTTTAACTATGAGGCATGGAAGAGGTTTGCACCTCATGTCATAAAGCTCGTCTTATGCTTGAGGCTTGCACCTCATAGTTAATCATTTATTTTAGCCCCCAAAACTTTTTTTTTACCTTCCAAAAAACAAACCTTTTGGGGATTTCTCAACACCTTTTTGAAATTTTAACTATAAATAAACATTGTCTATAGCCCATGAAGGGATTTATGGCCACAATTTTACATAGCCTTTCTATTTTTCTTCGTAACTGCTGCAATCAAGTGGCAAATTAATTTTAAACTGTGTAGATAAGATACATGGGGAAACAATGAGAGTGGTTGTTCATCTAGTGTTAGATGAAGATCATAAGCTTGAATATTACAGGTCGGAGGGGGGTAAGAGTGGACAGGTTTTCTTATGTCTAATAAGTTTAAGAGTGTTGATGATCTTTTTGACCCGAGACTCAAGTGTTGACGGTCCTAAATGGAAAAAATTGAATGATTTTTGTGGCGAATTGAGAGCCTTTACAGGCTGTGGAGAGTACTTTGTGTTTGATAGGTGACTTGAATATGGTAAGATGTAAGGATGAGAGGAGTACAGGGGGATCAGGTTACTAGGAGTATCTGTACATTTGCAGATTTGATAAATGACCTTGAGCTGGAACACCATCTGAGGCTATGGGGGACATTTTACATGTTCTAATATGCATGAAAATCCTCTGTTTTGTAGATTGGATAGATGCTTGGTGACAGAGAATTGGGATGCATAGTTTCCCTTGATTTTCCTATTGGCACTCCCTAGATCTATTTCGAACCATTGGCTATCTTTGTTTCTTCAAAGGCATGTAGTTGAGGACCATCTCCCTTTTGATTTGAAAATATGTGGTTTACCCACCCATCTTTTATGAAATTGAATAGCGTTACACTGAGGAGAGGCGAATATGGACAATTCTAGTTGGGCAGGTTGCCAATTCATGAAATCCCTTAGATGTCTTAAAGACAAACAAAAGGTGAAACATAAATACTTTTGAGTCTTTATATATTTGAAAGAAAAAATCTTTTAGAGAACATTGATGGTTTAGATAGATTGGACTAGACCAGCATGCTATCTGAGGATGAATTGGAACTGACGACAAAAGTGACTTGATCAATTATAGAAACTGGAAGAAATCAGTAGAAGGCAAAAATCAAGAATTAATTGGACTAAAGAAGGGGATAGCAACATTGTTTTTCCAAAAAGTGGCAAATGGGAGATCGAGATCTAACTTCATGACCAACTTAATTGTGCATGGAGAGATCATCGAGTATGGTGATTGAACTTTGGTGGAGCTGACTACTTTTTACTCACGGCTTTATAAGTTAGAACAGGAGATGAGATTCAAGACTTGAATGGAAGATTTCTCAGGAGAAGAATAATTGCTTGGAAAAGCCATTTGAGGAAGAGGAGATTAAAAAGGCACTTTGGACATGCATAGAGATAAAGGTCCTGGTCCTAACAATATTACAATGGCATTCTACCAGGATTACTGAAACCAGATCAAATCGGAGTTGATGGAGGTGTTTAACGAATTTTTCAGTAGTAGGGAGATCAACAAATTTTCTAATGGCACACTTTTGTGTTGATTTCTAAAAAAGAGTTGGGCTAGGGAGATCAAAGACTTGGGCCAATCTGTCTAACCACGAGTTTGTATACGGAAAACACTGTCTAGGATCTAAAGGCCAGAGGTGAAGAACTCTTGACTTCAGAGATCACATCTCCAATCACCTCCCTTATGCAACCCACCAGTACTTTGAAAGTTGGACTTGGAGAAAGCATATGATAGTAGAGTGGGACTTTCTTGACGAGGTGGAGAAGAAAGCATGATTTTACGGACCGTTCATGGTCTGGTCTATACCAGATGGTCCGTACTGGGACCGGCCCTCAATGGTCCTATCCCAACTTGTGATACAGGCAAAATATTTAAAAAGCTATGTACCAACTAGTAAAAGCGGTACAATCGATTGTACCGGTTCGCAATACCAGTACAACCGATCCCCCTATTTTTTATTTTCAATTCCTTTTATTTTAAAGATGGACCGGACGGTCCCGTTTGGAATCTGACTAGACTGGACCAGTCCCAAGTCCCAACCAGTATAGCAACCGATCCCCAGTCCCCTTTTACTATTCTTTTTTTTAACAATGAACCGGACGGTCCTGTATATTTTAACATATTCCCCTTCGATGGATCATGTCTTTGATTTGAACACGTCCCCTTAATATCTTAACACATTCCCCTTCATGTCACGACATTATAGCGACATGGGGGGAAAAAGTCGGTATACCGACTTATCCCCTAATATTGTATTGCCTAGGCCTTGTATAGCGACATGTCACAACATTTAGAAACATGGTTATAGTTACTTCAATCACTGTCAAAACATAAGATTCTTAGAAACCAAAGTAAAAAAAACTTCTTGCAAGGTACTATCTAAGCAACCAAAAAATTCTAAGAACTCAAAAACCTAAAAGCTGATTTTTATTCAATAATTTAAAAGAATACTTACAACTATCTCATAGCATTTATTTACAACAAATGAAACCGAATTTAAGACCTAAATAACCAATCTCAACCCTTCAAATCATCTAATCTAAGCCATTAAAACAAAATAAACTCACATTACTATTCTTAAAACTCACTTTTTGTCACCAGCATAGTGTTCAATCTCGGATCCAACTCGGGGATCGTTTCGCTTCGATCCCGAGTTGGATCGCCGATCCAACTCGGGATTGGACAATCCGAAATCAATGAATTTTTTTTTTCAAAACCCAACTCGGTTCGACTCGGACGATCCGACTCACTGATTCCGAGTTGGATCGCCCGATCCGTATCGGGATCGGACCGAGTCATTACAATTTGGTTTAATTTGGTCTTGGATTCAACTCGGGGATCGGATGATCCTTTACACTATGGACTCACCGGTAAAAGTCTGTGTATTGTATAATTGTATTAAGTATTAACAACAGAAAGAAGGCATAAGCCAACTATACAAAGTTAACCCCAAACCCAACTTAAGCACAAAATTTGTATACAAGAAAAAAGCTTAAGAACTGTTAGTGTGGGCGAGTGGGCCGTGAGGCCGACACAACCCCTTTTTCTCTTTTCCTCTTTTTCCTTTCTTTCTTTATTTGTGTATGTACAGTTTTAGCCCTAGTTCTAGTTAATATATAAACTCTCTCTCTAATTGAGGAGAGTAAGT